>VACF01002447.1:0-120295 GCA_006891605.1 Pleurozium schreberi | reverse complement strand
CYTKGKTKGRWTTATTGTGCTCCTACAAGTTGGGWGTTGGGCATGGTTGACAATTGGTACCTATACCTTAGCAATACATTCACATATCATASCRGTACCTCAATAACACAAATTGCSGCATTACAAAATGTTGTGAAAATGGACATGTATTGTGTGAAAATTTCAAAGAAAATAAAAGAAAGATTTCATTTGCYSTAAGTTGCCCAAAGTCACCATATTGCCAAAATTAAAATGCCATTTGATCCTTTAGGGTTCAAATTTCTTRTGCTACAAATTTTTGAGGTTTCAATTTTTATGGTAGTGAATCCATTTGACGAATTAAAAAATATTATCTTGAAAATAAGAGAAGAAGTTGATTTTCACCCTTTAAAAACTTGTTAAGTAGAAGTAAATATAAGATGGAATGTAAAATGAAATTACAAAAAGTATGAAAATGGAATTGAAATAAATAAATATTATTGGTGAGATTGTTGTAGCAAGTAATCTACACACAATGGAACTTTTTGTTATGAAAAATTGTGAAAATTGAACTCAACAACAAATCCATACAATATATATTTTTTTAGGGAAATGCTTTCATTACCCACAAAACAAGCCTAATCCAAATTGAATGAATGGAAGCTTTCCAAGTGAACATGAATATAATCAATAAGGGAAAAAAATATTAATTAACTTTAAACTTTTCATTTACTTTTAACTACCCAAAGTTAAGCATTTTGAGCTTAGGACATCACAACTTACTTTCCCAGGCAATAATTGAAACAAGAATAGTGTAACCATGAGGCTCTGTCATAGGTTAAGGTAAAACAACCTATTGTGATCAAAATCTGAAGTCTACCCTTATGCCATTGTTAAAATTTTTCAGATTTTTTCCCACATAAAGACAAGTGTGAGAAATAGTGAGAGCAATTGAAATTATATTTTTTAGACAAAGTTTGAATTAGTTATGAATTTCTAAAGTGATCTACCCAAAAGAGTCAGTAGGCTACTTAATAACCAACAAAAATTGTATTGAATATGCTCATCTGAATCACCTATGGTAGAGGGACCCATAACTTACCAGCTCCTGATCACCAATCAATAGGGTGTTGAATTTCCAACCAAGGTTGGAATAAATTTCCATTTTCTCCTCGGAATGTGTGTTTTTGATTTTTTCAAGGTCAAGACCAATAAGTTCATGACACATAAGTGAGCAAGAATTGTTACTCGTGTGACAATTTTTCAAGCGGTTGGTTATAAAAACATGAGAAAGGAGTCAAAAATGACCTTTGGAAAAAAAATTATAGCACATGCCCTCACCATTGAACAAGGAATATGAAGGAATATAAATGGAATAAAAAGGTGGAATTAGACATTGAAGGGAAGTAGGTACATTGAATGCTAAGACTCATGGCTTTATGTAGTGGAGACTAGAGTTCAAACCTCATTGGCGTCAAAATAACAAAATAACAAAATAACAAAAGGGAGGGAGCATCCTACCTACTACTACCAACAATCATTCCGGTAGAACAAAACAATCTAATGGCGGGGATTTTGACAAATTCTAATATTTCTAATTTTTTTTTTCTTGAAAAATCGACAGACTCTTGATCAGAGTTTGGGTCGCCAAAAAATGGCGACCCAAACTTTGATCGAGAGTCCGTCGAATTCCATCGCCATGTAAGCATTTGGCTGCCATGTAGGCAATTTTGAGGGCAACGGACTTTGGGCTGTGCCGCATAGTGTGAAGGGTCGAGAGGCCAAACTCTTGGGTTTCTGAAATTTGATTGGCTGAAATTGACGGACTCTTGACCTTGTGCCGTAGTGTGAAGCGACCCTAATTCCGACTAAAAATCCAATTGCCATGGTTGAGTCGTGTCAGTCCTACATCAACCTTCATTGGTTGTTTGTATCGCCGCTACCCTCAGAGGTCGTATGTTTCGGAAAAAAAACAGAAAAAACAGAGTGGATGCCATAGTCTCTGTTCTTTGGACAGAGCCAATAAAAATTACATCCCCCCAAAGCATGTACTGATTCTCTTAAAAATGCCTCAGTCACTTACCTCCAAAAGAAGTTTCAAAAACATTATTGCAGAACTTCACCCCATACAAACGTGTCCAAAATTCTTAAAAACCCATACCAGGACATCAAGCCTTTAGAGGATAAAGAAAGACCAAAGTCATTACAGTTCTTTATTTTTTATTTTTTTTCAAATTTTGTAAGGAAAGACATCAGGGTCCCTCCRCATTGAACAGGAAGAATAAGTACAACTCCAACAGCCCCAGTGCCCCACTACAGGCAGGGAGCACGGCAGGTCCAAGGGGCCAGCTCTCACTATTACCAAAATTCCAATTTACAACCACGGACCCAGAACGTTCAATGCAATGAGCAAGGCCAACGGCAGTGCTACAAATAGCAAGAAGGAAGTGTAAAATCTACGCTTTTGGCAGGAAACTAACTGTGAATTACCCATTTTAAGCGACTACCTGATGCGGGATGATCAGATCCTGATGCTCCTTACCGTGAAAGCAATCCTGAAGCCCCCAAAGAACACTCAACCGTTCCGTTGGCAACCAATATGTATGMACTCTGGAATAATACAACCCACGTGCGTCTTAGCCAAAGATCAGAACCAGGACCACTATGGTAAAAGAAAAAAACTTGTACGKACCCCGTTAATAAGTGACAAAGATGCACACAATCAGCGTCAACGATCTAGCGTATACCATGGACCGTGCCTATTCAAATTAATCGATACAGTGTAGCTATTGCTGTTGTTCGTAGATCTGCATGTATGTTTCCGAAAGTGCCACCATTTGCGGCAAAGTCTCATTAACGTGAAGATCTTGCATCTCATACCTGCAAAACAAATTTTGTTGTTAGAACAAGTGGTAACCCTGTGAGTGGCTCTGTGTGCCTGTAGCACTGGCTCGCTCTTGAAAATGAGGGCCAACCCAAACTTCCTCATATTCATGGTAATGTAGATTTTGTCAATGCAAGGGCCCTCCCCTTCCGTGCAAAGCCGATAAAACAGATAAATGCCTCTGCACTGATGACTCTATTAAGTCCCGACTCCTGATGCAAAACAATAGAATCTACAAAACACAAAACCACTGCCAAATGATGATCCACAAGGTACATTCACCCCTATTCACCCCACGGGAAAAGCTCTAACCCTTTGAGAAGGACAAAGTAACCTCGCCACGCCATAGTCCCTTTTAATCTCAGTTCTCGATTGTGGACGGCTTAATTTATCCCTCTTAGCGATAAGATATGCCCCCCTTGGTGTGAATGTACCCAAGCAGGACACGATCAGGACGTCTACAGAAATATGAAGACACCAGAAGAAAAGTAAGAGGACTTACCACATCTCGTCTGACTTTCGTTGTACAAAGACTCTGTATGAACCTTCGCCTGGTTTTCCATCGTGGACAAGGTTAGCAATCAAGTCGTATTTGGTCCGTTGCTTATCACCATCTTTTGATTTCGGCAACGGTATGTAATCCTTAAGCTCCAAATTCTTTACGGGGAAATTCACTGTCACACAGCAAGGTAGGAGAACATCAAAAGATTGGATGAAAAACATGATTCTGAAAGAGTAAGAGGCCATAAGATTCGAGCACTTATAATTTGAAGCAATAGTAGAGAATAAWAAAACCAGAGTAGAAATGCCTGTTTCTACAATTAACCTCGACTCATTCTTCTAATGAACACATGGAAACCTAACCATGAAGAGAAAAGGGCTTACTCACCTAAAGTGGGATTCTTTTCCATAAAAAAATTGTTCTTTGTAAAGCGCCGCATGTGAAGAATTATGTACTGGGGCAACCGTGTGATTCGATACCGCATCCGAGCAAGCTGGGGCCTCACGACTTCTGTTACCATTTCTCCATCAAACTTCTTCAGTATGTTGAAAAGGGGAATCTGCAAAAATTGAGAGAGTTCAAGATATGAGTCTTATATAGAGTCTTATAATATTCGAAGTTATCCCAGGAATATGAACAGCATGAACAAGATTCTGCGATACATTCCAAGTAGTAGAAATGGTATCTGCCATGTTTTGCTGGGCATCATTWAAGTAAAGCAACTCAAAGATCCGTCACTAGAAGGATATGCAAATTTAGTCAAGAAGAATTCCTTAGTTTTCAACTTTGAAATGATTGAAACACACCTGAGGTATAATGTTCTTTTCCATGACGTCCTTGAAAAGTGGAGGAGGGGGTAAATCAAGGCCCAGCATCAGGAAAGGCATTGTGTCAACTTTTCTTTCCAAAGTTTTAAAGACCACCTTGTCCCCGTCATCTGCTCCTGACTGCCCATCACCCTCACGCTTTTCGGAGATGGTCTTCTTCTGAGTTTCCTTCGTCACCTCCAACTCCCCCTACATAGCAGTAACAATATGTTAGGCTTCGGCAATTTGAACAAAGGGAGCTACAAACTGTACGAACTCGGTTAAGCCACAGTCATCAGCTTTGCAGTACAGGAAGAATACGACGTTGAAGAACGAAGTTGGGCTCTAGTTAGCACCAATAGTCTCTGCATTGAAGGGTACAAATCAGGATTCTTACCTGAAAACACYTATAGATAATACTGCTGTTGCGTTTCTTTGTACCCCCGAGATCCGTATGGAGAGTGTTCAAGAGCCATGACATAAACTCCACGGGATCAGATTGCACACCAATTCGAAATCTCTTTTTACTCGCTACCATCACTGCCTGCAAAAACTCATGAGGACTGACCTKCCAATACCAATTGGTGCCCATAAGTGGATGTCCACAGATACATATTTCTGTAAGTCTATGAACATGAGCAAAGATGTCACCTACATTGCATAAAGTCTAAGAAACACCGCTCTGACAAAGAAGGATCTGGGATCGATCAAACGCAAAAATGTAAGAACCTACGCCCTTGAATGCATCCAACAGTAAAGAATATTCATACCTGACCCTTGAAATTCCTCACATGCCAAATCTTTTTTGTCAATTCACCAAAGCGCTGCACCAGAGGAGATTTGCATGTCTTATAATTCTCGGGAAGCAGGAAGAAGTTCCTCAATGGGGTGACTCGCATGAGCGATTGAATAGTAACATTCACAAAATCGTTTTCCTTGATGTTGTTTATCCCCACCTGCAAAAGCACCAAAATAAGTTACGAGAGGAAAGCATGTTCCAGACAAGCAAACGCACGTATATCATTTTCCAAGCTAGCCAGATAAACTTCAAAAATGATCATGTAGCGCTAGAAAATAAACCAAGAGAAGTTTACGCACCATTCCTGGAAGATAGTCTGAACCGTCCAGCGCTCTTGACCATTGTTTGATTTTGTCCAACTGTTCTGTTTGMGCTCTATTAAACCTACAATTCCAAGAAGTATGAACAACACACAATAAGATTGTGCTTTGCAAGTTACAATTAGAAGGGATGCAGCCACATACAAAAGAAAACATAATGAAAAGATGACATCAGCAGCTATACCCAACAATTTACATCAATAGGTAAAAGTTCTAGAGATATAAATCCCGAATATGTACCTCTGTAGTCATGTGGAGGCATGCCTGGAGTGTTCTTCCTAAACCCTAAACCATGAGTGACACTTTCCAACTGACGTGTTGTGCTCTCAACAGTGATTTTCTGGTCCCCACAAAAGCCAGGGTTTAACCTAACGGAAGACTTCAACAACTTAATGGAGAAGAACAGTTAAAGCATACCGTGGGTTCAAGACGTATCGAATATCGTCTAGCGAAGGGTCGTTCACTTCATAGCCATCTGGAAGACAGTAAACCTTCTCCGTGTGCAGATTGATGAAGACATGATGCCCAGCTTCAAGACTGTGCGTGTAAGCAAAAGACTTTCGACCCCGCCCTTGAAAATATTTCCCACACACAAGGCATGCGTACACATTCAAATTCGAAAGTGAGACCGAGCAAAATTTCTCAAAGTCGAAATCCAGCACCTGCAGACAACAATGTTAGGTAAGTTACAGCACCGATTTCACAGCAAGGTTACTGGGAACCGTTGTATTCCATTTTCCAATTTCTAGGTCGGTAATTATTTGAATAATTATCGACGTTTTCCAACCTCTGAATGTGTAGTTACGGCTGAAGAACAGAGTCTTTACAAACCGAATTTAAAGTACGCAATCCAAGGCAATCATAAACGCAACAAAAACTTGGACAAAATGGCACATTTTTTCTTTCCGTAACTCTGCTCCACATGAAGACGCCCAGCCCGAGAGCAGGGTACTCGACAGTGCCCCGATTAAGTACTACTGTATCATCAAYAAATTAAAAAAAAAACTTAGCGATTTCGAACCCTTCTAAGTAAAAAAACCACCAACGCGACAGCATACCTGTCTATTCACAGTATCCAAATAGGGACAATCCTTGCGCACTTCAGTGTCGCGCCGCAAGCCCGCACTTCTGCGTTCCGCCTCCTCATCGCTTTCGTACTCATAAACCTTCTCTTTCTCTTTCACCTCCTCTTCTTCTTCCTCTTCTTCCTCTCCGTAAGCACCGAGATTGGACAGCACGCCATCCCTGGGAGACGCAGGAATCTTGAACTTCTTCCGAATGCCGTTCAATTCGGCGTTCTGCAGATCCTCCTCAGGTTCGCGATCTGGCGTAGCTACGGCTTCTACTAGGCCATTGTTATCATCTTCCCTATCGCGCTTCATTGAGAAATCCTAACAGAGGAAGAGGAGGAGAATGAGCCCCTGATAAGAGTCTCCAAGACAAAAACCGTGTCCCCGTGACCACAGAAAGCAACAGAATCACGGCAAAGGAGCTCGAGTTTTTTTTGGAAGAGTGCGAGGATATGAACGCCAAACCCCTAAAAAAAGTGGAGAGAGAAGAGACGAGCTCTGTCYACAACGCAACAGAATCACGGGTTGCACTTCTACGGTACTGTAAGTGAGTGCGAGCGCCAAACCCTAAGAAAATCACAGTAATAATCTTCTGCAGTCACGAGCGCTAAGCTGAAGGCCAGGGTGAAGTGGTGAACTGACCCATTACAAAAAAAATAAATGCATCACTAAAAAAAATAAATGCATCACTAAAAAAAATAAATGCATCACTGATTCATATCGATATCAAATGATCTTTATATGAAAGTTGTTTACAGTTCATATTAAATGGGATCCTAGGTACTTTGAAAAAGTTTGCTACTTACAAAAAAGTTGGAATTTATTAAAACTTTTTGAACTTTTAGCTTTCAATTTTATCTAAGTTAAAAACTCCTGTTCAAAATTAACATGAAGTTGTATGAATGTAGCATCAAGGGCAATATTTGGTATATTGAAGGACATATGAACTTTGTGTGACAATAGAATGGGGCTTCATTTTTAACACCAAATTGATGCTGAGCACATTTGTGAACATAAGGGCTTCACACTAAACCAGGAATTGATTTTTATCCATGGATCTTTAATTCCTCAATACGATTGGGTCATGTTAATTTTGAAGATTTTAAAATACAACATAGTAAACTACCTTAAATGACTAATCCATTGTCATTTAGTCAAACATCATGCATGTAGCCTATTAGACTATGTTCAAATATCAATTCTATATTTTTATTACTTGAAACCATGAATTCTGTAGCACTTCAAGAAATTTCAATTTGTTTTGTGCAAAATTCTAATTGTTTATCATTTTTTTGCAAAAATTGAAAATAAATAAGTAAAAACAACAATTAAAGTAAAAAAATTTTGAAATTTTTTGAGAGGTACAAGTAGCAATGAAAATTAGTGGGAATTTTTTTTCAAATCAATATTTTATTTTTTTATACCCMAAACAAGCACAACAAAGACCTTCAAGTCAAATTTGGCTATCCAACTAAACTTATCCTTTATTTAATTGATGTATAATATTTTGATATTTTTTTTAGTGGAAAAATGTATTTCCTATACATGTTTTTTTCCATAAACTCTGGTGGAAAAATAAAATTATTGTGATTTTCTAAAGTTAAAGGTGGAAATAAACTTATATTAATTACTATATATATATATATATATATATATATATATATATATATATATATATATATATATTGGAATTTTTATCATAATTGAAGGTTAGAATAAAAAACTCCATATGGTAATTTGAATTGAAAATCCATCTCAAAAGAAAAATATGTAGATGAAAATCACAATAGCCTACATTATTTGGATTTTGATAGCCTACATTATTTGGATTTTGATAGCCTACATTATTTGAAAATCCAAATTTTTATTCCTGTTGAACTTGATCCAGTGACACAGGCCACTTCCAATTTCAATCCTTAGTTCACCTCCCACATGTAATTATGAGAAGCTTCAAAAATGATCATCAATTTCAATTCTAGTTGAGCAATCAAAACTCTAAGAGTTGGTGACAATACAGAGGATGTGATACTAGAGAAGCTAGTCGACATTTGCCAGCGCACAGATTGCCACGTAGGACGTGCCATTCCAGCGAGGACGAATTCTACTGGATTTCATTGAAAACAATCCAGTCAGTCGCCAGGTCAGCTCGTGCTTCATCAAGCCACCTTCATCAAGCCAAGCCACCTTCATCAAGCCAAGCCACCTTCATCAAGCCAAGCCACCTTCATCAGTCCGTCCTTCCCTTCCTAACGCGAAACAACACTCGTGATACTCGCTGCTGATTTCGTGATTCAATACTTGCGCATGAGTTTTCTCATCTTGAATTTCGATTTTCGTGTTTGGAATCGCAGCGTCGATTCATGTGAATGCACCGGAGTCCCATTCTGCGGGAATTTTTGCTTGAAATGGGGCAAGTTATAGCACACTGGCGGTCGATTTCTGATGTTATGGAGCTTCAGCAGAGCGGAGTGAAGGAATAGGGTGCGAGGTTGGCGTTCGTTATGGGCGACACGACTGATGTGGMAGCCATGGCCACTCCTCCCCCGATCAGGCGTCTCGAAGAAGCGGTGGTGAATCGAATTGCTGCTGGGGAGGTCATTCAGAGACCCGCGTCTGCGTTGAAGGAGCTTCTCGAGAATAGCTTGGACGCTGGGGCCACGAGCATTGGCATTACTGTCAAGGATGGCGGTGTGAAGCTCATTCAAATCGTTGACAACGGACACGGCATTCGGGTATGTCACAGAATTTGAAATCGAGACGTTTCGTTTTGCATACAATTTGGAGAGGGGTTATTGCAATTTTAGGAGGCTTCAGTTTTTAGCTAAGAGTGAGAGATGAAGGCAAGCTCGCCACGAGATTGAGTTAACAGTGAACTTCGACAATAATTAGTTCAATATTAATTTACTGATAATAGGTATCTGGTCACRAATTGAACCCTAAGGTTGCTCAGCAGAGATCATTTTTAGACCTCTAGAAATTGAAGATGTCAAGACTTTCAAAGGTTTCTCAAGAATATTAGTTGAATCCAAGAAACTGGTGGCCAATTTATATAAAATGTAGGGTTTAAGGTGCAGGGTTTACATTTAAATGAAGATGTGCACCGTCTTCTCCTGTTTAAATTGTAGGCTCTGAAACCGGTTGTGGGAAGGATTGTTCTACACCTCTTTAGTCACTTTTGAGGGATTCTGTGTCTACAAACTAACTCGCAGTGGGTGTTTGTTTGAGTTCACTGCCTTTACTGAAGAAGTATTTTCTACCGTTTAGTTGAAATTATACGACGTTAGTAGGTAGTCAAAGAATTTATGTTATGAAATGTTCATCGTCTTTCAGTATGAAGATCTGCCACTCCTCTGTGAACGGCACACAACATCGAAGTTGAAGGAGTACGAGGACTTGGAGACCATTAGTACTCTGGGCTTTAGGGGTGAAGCACTGGCCAGCATAACATTTGTGGCCCATCTCAGTGTCACCACCATGACAGCAGGTCAACCACACGGATACAAGTAAGTATTGTTCCTGAACTAAATAGAGGATACTATTTGCCTCACTTTAAGCATTTTTACCAATTTCTTGGAGTGTGATTTTTGAGAGATCACTATAGAGCTATGGAAGAATCACTTTTTGTACAACAGCCGAATCCGTTCATATCAAATTTTATCACTATGTATGAATCTTATGGAATTTGAAAGTGAGGTTTTAGACCACAACGAGTGATAGTAAACAACCCCATGTCCATTCAAAGATCAGTGTCTATAGACATTCAACCAAGTCATGCTTAAACAATTTGCTAGTCACACACCAACAAATTGGTTAAAATGCTTAAAGTGTATAAACAGATGAGTTGCAGCTGGTAACAGGGGTTTGTATAGGAGACGGGATTTTGGCCCTAATGGTTCTAGTATCCTTTATCTGAATTAGTTGTCTTGGGATAGTTAGCTGTTGATTGCAAGGGACCTGCTGAAGTAAGCTGACCATTCAGTTCTCTCTCTGGTTTCCGAGTTTCTTCAGCATTCGATACTGACTGGTGGGGGATGCTCTGACTTCAAAACCTGGATCCTGGCAGGGCATCATATAAGGATGGGCAGATGGAGGGAGAAGCTCGTCCTTGTGCAGCCGTCAAAGGAACACAAATCACTGTCAGGCTTCTACGCATCCTCAAGCAGTCTCAATTGCAGTATAATTGTACAGTATCTGATAGTTGGTTTTAGTCGTCGGGGCGAATATGGTTTGCCGATTGGGTGATTTTGAAACTCTTTTCAGGTAGAGAATCTATTCTATAACGTGACTGCACGGAGGAAGGCTTTCAAGAACCTCAGCGAAGAATATGGTCGCATCCTGGATGTGGTGAGCCGTTATGCGATCCACAAAGTTGGTGTTAGCTTCTCGTGTAAAAAGGTACAAGCTCTTGACCGCCATCCTTGARTGCCTGTACAATTTTGTAGCTTTCTGGATAATTTTTAACTGTATTGCGCTCTGAATCTGAGTGTTATCTTTAGCATGGCGACAGTCGAGCGGACGTGCATACAGTTGGTTCATCGTCGCAAACAGATACCATTAGGGCTGTGTATGGTCCTGGAGTGGCACGTGAGATGATTGCAATCTCAGCATCAGACGACAATCCGGCAGGCTCTACTTTCAAGATGGATGGTCTGATTTCTAGTGCCAATTATAGCTCGAAGCGTTCAATCATGGTTTTGTTCATCAACGGTATGTACAATTTCAAAAGATTATGTTGGTACTAGTTTTGTGGAACAATAGAAACCTAGACTTAAAACTCTTTATCTTGTTCTGTATAGGATATAGTTTGATCCCTTCTCCGAGACTCTTTTCGATAGGCAATAAATTGCTTACACATTTCTTACACATGATGTAATCACGTATTTTCTCGACCATATACTTTATAGCAAAGGCTGATCCAGTTTGCAAGTGAGCATGTACTGGAAGTCCCGATCTTATGATTCTGATCTGCAGATCGACTGGTGGACTGTGGYGCACTGAGGAAAGCCATCGAGTTGGTGTATGCAACAATTCTACCAAAGGCCTCGAAGCCCTTCATCTACATGTCTATACATTTACCTCCTGAACATGTCGATGTGAATGTCCATCCAACAAAGCGCGAGGTAATTGTGTTGTTTCTCTCACAATTGTTTGTAACAGATTTGCGTCCGAATTCAAACCTATCATCTTGCATTAAAATCGTGTCAGTGCATATTAGTTTTCATAGGATAGCAGCATGTTAGTCTTCATGGATTAGCTGACTMAACCTCTAGGGTCTGGATGAAGTAGTTATCTATCATGGAATTTTAGGATTATCTTTCCATTCATCGGGTTTGTTAATGGGTATTATATTGCATGGAGAATTTGTTAGGTGAGCTTTTTGAACCAAGAAAGTTTAGTCGACACTATACAACAAGCAGTGGAGACCAAATTGCTGGAATCCAACAATACTCGGACGTTTTCTACACAGGTATTTCACTCCTATCCACACCCACCACACCCACCCCTTCTACGTCGAGATAGCAARTGTACAAGGTCTTCTGAGCACCATACTTATATATTTCCAATCATTTTCCTATCGCTACGGAGTCGATCTGTTCTCAAAAGTCGGAGTGTCTATGTGCCCGTTGTGGTCTTTTGTGAATACCTCAACCATAATTYTTGGCATGCCGACTTGTTATTGAGCTGGTATGACCACTTAAGTTAATTCTTCAGAATAGTTGGAGACAACCTGACATCTTATGTGGCACATGGTGAGCTTCAGACGCTACTTCCAGGAGCTTCGATCGTGGGGACTCCAAGGCAAGAAGGCAGCCCTTCTCCATCACCACCAGGTGATGATTCGAAGTTTCACTCGGAGGTTGTGCAGCTGCTTCTAAATYGAACATAGTGAACATGTCACAAATGGAGAACCTTTTTTTATCAGTCTATATCCGTCCATATTGGTTGAAATTTATTTGACGAGAGTTCTTGCGCAAGATCCATATGACGCCATGATTTGACGGTTGAGTTCTGTGTCTTGTACAGTGGTTGTCTCTCAGAAAGCGCCAGTGAACAAGTTGGTGCGAGTAGACTCCATGAACCCAGCAGGCCGGCTTCACGCGTTCTTGCACAAGAAAAGGAGTACGGCTGATGATCCCTCGCAGACCGAAAATGACCTGGCAAGAATCAGGTTCTGTAAAATTAAGGGAAATTGTCATGGGTCATCAGCATACTTGTTAGTGACTTTTGTTGAATTTAAGTGTAGATGTCCTCCGGCGAATATTGGCTGTGTTAGCCAATCCTAAACCTTTAAACTGGCTTATGCTTGCAGGCGGACAGTCAGGCAGCGCCGAAATCCAAAAGAAAGTGCAGATCTCACCAGTGTTCAGGAGCTGCTTGCCGCGGTTGATCGTCAGAATCATTCAGGTGCGTGATTTATCATCTTAGAATTAGAATGTCATTCAACTCGCCTGTTGGCTGGAGCCGAAAGATACGGACATTAACCATTTCTTCGGTTTATTGCTTTCTGCAGGATTGACAGAGATCATTAAGCAGTGTACATATGTAGGCATGGCTGACGATGTGTTGGCTTTGGCTCAGTGCAAGACCCGACTGTATGTTTTGAATGTTGTCAATCTCAGGTGAGAAGCTGTTTTGTTAGGAGGAATGCAGCAATGGCTTTCAGATTTGTCACTGCAATTTACTGTAGTATAGCAGGCGTGGAGTTGGGGAAGTTCGACATGGAGACTTATGACCTTGCCTAAGTATGCGCAAGTTTGTCGAGAGTTGTTTATAGAGCATGCCTCTCTTTGTAATACTCAGCCTGTATACGTGGACTCGTCATGAATACACAGCAGATCATTCATTGTCTATGTGAAGTTTACACTGCAATGTCAAGAATTGTATGATTGTTAGAGTCGTAATAGGTCAATCCTCGGTTCCTGCACAAGGCGTATCAGCTGCAATTACGTCTGCAACTGTTGAGTCCATTTTACTTGTGATAAGTTCTTCAATAATTCTTATTGAAATTTGGCAGTAAGGAGCTGGTTTATCAGCAAGTTCTTCGACGCTTTGCACATTTCAACGTCATGCGTCTGAGCACCCCTGCCCCTTTACTGGAACTCCTAATGCTAGCGCTGGATGAAGAAGAGCGCATGGGCCGCTGGAATGAGAGCGATGGACCAAAGGACCAGATTGCGCAGGTAAAGTTCTTGGTATCTCTTGTGTTGCGTGGTTTCTTTCATTCCTAACTCTTCGAGACGCATAGTAGTATATTGGCGAAATTGGATGAAGATCTGTTTGACATGGTGGAGAAGAGCATTGTAGATGGAGTGCTGGCCACTATTACTTTGGGTCRTCTCGATCTCTACTGACCGTATGTTAATAGTTGTTCTCAATATCAGACTTTTTGTGTTTTGGTTGTGTGCAGTTAAATGTGGAGCTGCTGATATGCAAAGCAGAAATGCTCAAGGAGTATTTTTCTGTTGAGATTGATGAGTTGGGAAATCTCTGTACGCTACCTGTGGTATTGGAACAGTACACTCCGGACATGGATCGGCTACCAAGTTTTGTTTTGAATCTTGGAAATAATGTAAGAATAATGTCCCAAACGACCCCTGTTGATTTCAGACGAAGTACAAAATTAAAGTGTCAAGTTTTCTTCTCGACCTTGAGGGCTCCAGCCACCGGACAACTGTAGATGATCAAGCCTTGTACTGCGGGTKCTCTTTTCGTATTTATTGAATACCAGCCTCTATATGCTATCAACTTATGCAATCTCACCATTCCCTATTTTTCTCTCAAACAGGTTGACTGGGAAAATGAAATGGAGTGTTTTGAGACTTTTGCTGCTGCCATGGCTGAGTTTTATGCTATGCATCCACCTTTTTTGCCAAATCCGAATGGTGATGAGCACTCTCAGACCTATTACGTTGGTAAATCCAAGCAGACCTTGATTACTGGTAAGATCCTCTACCTATGGGTCAGCCTCACGACACTTCACGCAAAAGGCGCTATTCGCTATTTTACTCGGTTGCATTGAGGTTCTGTGTTTTCTCACTTTGAGTATCTCCTTTACAGATTGCTCTGAAGAACAAGCTGGAGGTTCTGATGACTTGGAGAGYGACATGAGAGCGGAGGCTGAATCTGCTTGGGCGCAGAGGGAGTGGACAATCCAGCATGTTTTATTTCCAGCAATGAAGCTCTTTTTAAAGCCTCCAAATCACATGGCCAATGATGGTACCGCTGTACAGGTGTGATTCTGCATGGAGGCAGCGTTGCATAGCTCTAATCGTGCTTCATTATGCTAAAATCTGTTCATTTGTCGCAATGTCAAGTCTAGTTAATTAACCTGACCTTTTGTTTGAATACAGGTAGCGTGCCTCGAGAATCTTTTCAAAATATTTGAACGCTGCTAAGGTTTGTTACTCCACCAGCAAATCCTCGATTGCTTCTGGTTCCTTCTCATCTTTGCGTAGGCTRTTGGTTTTGTTTACGCACGTGGAGGGGTATTTGAGAATGCCATCTGCCCTGTACAAACATCTCCCTCGGTTCTTTTGAGAGGCGTTGTAATCTGTCTACTGTGACGTTTCTACTACCGTTATTCCAGGTTGAATGGAATGTATCTGCAACTGGTATGAACTACCAGAAATGGTGTTGACAATATGTCAGTGCAAGGTTCCGATAATGCTTATTGTGTCAAGGCCGAAAGCCCTTGCTTTCGAATGTGAAATTAAGCTTCCCCTTGCAACGAGGTTATGGCTGTCGTTTAAGTTCATGAGGATTCGTTTGTTTGAAACTTTATAACAGATGATTTGCTGATCTGAAGTATTGGATTTCACAGGTCTGGCGACTCAACATTTAGGAGAAACATCGACAGTAAAGCAAAGAGCCTCAACGCTGATGTGGTTCGAGAAGTGCTGACTTTACTCAAGTCTGATGGCCTTGGCTTACTATGACCGTAGTTTGTAGAAGAATTGTATTTAGATTCTGAAGGCATACTCCCATGCACTCTACCAAGCAACTGGAGGCCGTCTTAATCCCTCTCCACATCTCCAATGGTCATCGAGGATGGTTGTTTGAAGAGTAGGATGGTTTGTTTTTTCAATTCTGATGAACCTCTAAGTTATACCAAGTGATAGTTGGCAAGAGGTTAGGGATGCAAACAAGCCTCTGGGAGAACAGATTTGCTAAAAAATGGTAGGAATGGTGGTAACTACCAGTATTCATACCCGGAGTTGAGGGTTTAAGGGTGGAGCTAAGCTGTCTTAATAGGTATGTAAAGCTTACACAGTATCTGAAACCATTGATAGATTTTCCGTAGTTACTATCGCTAGTATGACATCGGCATTAATCTATGACAAGCGCAAGTTTGTTATAACAACGAATTTTTTTCATTCATGTTCATTCATTTTGGGAATAATGGACAAAGGACATCAAATCTTGAAGTGATTTTTGCAAGTTTAACCGCTCTCTAGAGGAATGCCCTTGCTTTCGCGGACTGTAAGTGCTTCACAGTTTCAGAAATGTTGCTAGTGTCTGACGTAAAATTATCTCACGCAATCTCTGTGGGCCATCAACAAACTATGACCAGGATAAGAAACAATATTGCGTAGCTCTCCTGATTCAACAATCAATACTGTTGTGCGTTCTCCACCTTGAGGAATGGACACTGATACAGAATCAATGTWAATTTGTGAGTTCCCAATCACAGCATTTAAAATAGACACCCTTTGAGGACCTCATGTGGTGACTACTCCGTACTAAATATTAAAGTTAACGGTGTACAATACGAAATACAATTGATGGAGAGTTATGCACACATCACAAAAAAGAAAACCACAATTAAATTCTTCTCAATTCATATCAATCCATGACTTTGATTCACCCCCTTCCGCTTACAGGATGTGAACACCAGCAGCACGTTGTCGTGGTAGTGGGGATGCTCCCCGTTGTGCGCGAGCAAGGCGTGGAAGGCTCGCCAGCACTGCTCGTYTGCTCGTGTGAACTTGGAGGCTTTCTTGACGTAGCAGAAGGCGTCGATGGAGGGATGAGTCTCCGCCAGGTAGTTCCGAAGCTCGAGGGTGCGCTGGAGGTCGTGCTCGGGGGTGTCGGTGGCGAACAGGCCGACGGTGTCGATGACGGTGTAGTTGGTGCAGGTGGAGATGCGGGAGTTCGTGTGCTTGGTGAGGGAGGAGAGGGAGTCCCCGGATGCGAAGTCGCCGTCCATGGCGCCGGTTGTGAGCATGTTGGCCAGGGTGGACTTTCCGTCTCCCGTCTTCCCGAACAGCAGGACGGTTCTTCTTCTTCTTCTCGGTGGGGTAGACATAACTTAGCTTCAAGGAGAACTAAAAGCAACGTCTATTATCGTCAGCTGGAGACACTAAACAAAGCTCAACCAAAGACTGATAGAATATATCATGTACTTCACGGGGAATGCAAGATCGAGAGCTTAATATTCGGTTACTAGAGCTAGCTACTCTTGTCCACTAAAAACGGCACACTCCAGATATGACTAGCTCCGATCGACCATTGCGAGCCCTGTTAAAGCTTCTGCGCATACTTGTGCACAAACATGAAAAGCTCGGTACTTCAAGCTAAATCCTCCAGAGTCCACACTGATTATATGAGCTCATTTACTACTGTACAGAGCATTTTTGGGTATTTATTTTGTTTACTGACTAACAAAGCATGACCCGACAACCTCCATAGTTACAGGAGCTTGCAGTAAATTTCGTTATGCCACCAAATGATAGATCGCAAACTAGCTCAATCAATGGGCACTAAATGGATGCTAAGTTGAATGTCAGTATCGTCATTRCAGTGCGTCGCTCCAGCATCATCGGCAGTCGAGCATTCGGGTAGTGACTCAAATGTAGCCCTCATTCTCACTCACTGAAGAGTGAGGAGTGAGGACACTACTAAATTCAAAATTCAGTTCTGGTCCTTCTGGACTTCGGAGCGACACAATTTAAGGACTTTCTTAAGGCTCCAGGTTCACGAAACGCGCCATTAATCGTCGCWGGTAATGCAACCCACCCAGTAGTGGGCGTCTTTCCATTATTAAATTACCGTCGATCACCGTCGACTCGATAACTAATCTCCGTCACTTTCAATTAATTACACCACGATTACAAAACTACAGTACAGTAGTGGTGACGGCGGGACGCGCGAATGCACAGTGAGGAGATCTCATAATTTCGACAGTKCATGAACCATCAATGACCTCTGCAGATCCTTGCAACTCTTTTCCTGTGTCGTAATGCCAGGCTAACTTACACCAACCGGTACCCGTGTACATGTCGAGCATATATAGTTACCAATTACAACAAGCTGTGGGCCGTAGCGCGTTGAGCATTTCTTGTGATCGTGTCATTTTGTACTGGTCTACAGCTTAATATATATAAATTATACTAGATGTTTGAGCGATCATCCTTTAAGTTTAGAATCCAGTTTCCTCGTTACTTCATCGTTGTTTTAGTTGCAGAATCCATTTGTTTAGAAGCAAGTAGCTAACTTAGTAAGCTTGCCACAAGAGATAGAAAAGATTCTACCAGATGGTTACTTCGAAGCCGAAGGTTTTGCTCTTTGGAATGAGCGGGCAAGGATTGACGACGATAGCGAACATGCTAGTTTCAGGACTGCTGCTGCCCTGCCCACTATTCAAAACGGGCGGTGGAATGCAGGGAGTGACGCACACTGTTGCAAGCCACCGAGGACGTGGTTACCAGGTGGTCACAGTCGAAATTGGCTAGGAGGCTGAAATCCATTGGAATGATGCAATTGCAATCGACCACATCCTCAAGTCTCTGAAGGAGACTCAAGAAGTGGAGTATAGCCACATTTTGTTCGTGATGTCTGCGAGCTGGTTCAATCAGTCGGACGACGACGACATCTGGAAGCTCTTCCTCAAGATCTTCGAAGGTGCGGAGCCGTCATTTGGGTTGATCGTGACGGAGTGCAGGAATCCGAAGAGGTGGCAACAAAAGAACGAGGAGCTTTTGCAGGCGAAGTTTGGCAAGTTTATTCTCCCGGGCCGTTACATCTACCGCGCCTCCCTGCCGAAGATAGAGGGAATGTTTTCTCGCGCTCTATGGGAATCGGGATCGGAATTAAGGAGGAAGGAGTGGCTCGACAGCTTGGAACAGTTGGAAGACTCGCTGGATCATTTCTTTGAGAGGAACAACTTCCAGTATTACAAACCCAAGTACGACACCGCTACGGTCATAGGTAAACCCTGAACGACTCTTCATTTCCTATAAATCACGRTTAGAATGYCTGAGCGTTGCTCARTTTATCTTTCAAGTTTCAAGTGTGTTATAGAGTTTCCAGCCTCGATCTCATGCCCATTTTTGCAGAATCTTGTTCAACGCAACTAGATAGCTCGCCAGAAGAGATGGAACCGATCGATCTGGCGGTTCCTTCGAAGCCGATTCGGAAGGCGCTGCTGTTCGGCAAGACCGGGCAAGGAAAGTCAACTATTGCCAACATGCTGGTGTCAGGCGAGTTGCTGCACGACCCACTATGCAAAACGGGCGATGGAATGCAGGGAGTGACGGACACGGTTGCAAGTCACGAAGGACGTGGTTATCACGTTGTGGACACAGTTGGAATTGGSGAGGAAACGGAAAGCCATCGAAAGGATGCCACCGGCCTCATTTATAAGTTTCTCAAGGAGACTCRAGGGGAGTACAGCCACATTCTGTTCGTGATGTCCGCAGGGAGATTMRRTCAGCTGGACGACGACATTTCTAAGATCTTTCCCGAGATCTTCAAAGGTGCTGAGCCAGCGTTTGGGGTGGTCGTGACGAAATGCAGCGATCCGAAGAAGTGGAAACGAGAGAACGAGAAGATTCTGCAAGAGAAGTGTGGCAAGTTCATTCTCCCTGGCCGATACACGTACATCGACTTCCAGCCCCTGGATAAAGATGTGGAAATGGAGAACCGGCTGAGGAACAAAAGGACGATGTCGCTCGAGAGCTTGGAAACGTTCTTGGAGCGGTTCTATGAGATCCAGTACTACAAACCCCACTACGCCGCTGCTACAGGCCGTGGTGTTCTTTGGTGCCCCTTTTGAGAGAGATTGGGATCCCAGGTGCCGAGTAATTATGCTGCATTCCAACTCAAAAGTTGAAAAGAAAATTGTCTGACGCAGGCTAGAAATCGCCCTGCTAGTTATCATGCACATGAATGTTGTGAAGCTTCAATTTCCCGGGCGACATCATGATGTTTGTAAAGCTTGCTTGAGCACTTATGTTGGTGAAATACATTTTTCTTGATTTGGTTTGGACATTTGAATAGACGTACTTCTCTACGAATCATGGTGTGAGATGATTGTTGTACGTTGCATCGACTGTGAATTAGTGTGAAATTTGTGTAGGATGATTCCTACGGAATGGTTGTGCACCCTTCATTGAATCAAGAGCATTGAATTCGACTTGCAGCTGTGGTGCAGGATAGAATCGTAGAATCCAGTATGTGCTTGCTAGTGAAAATGGGAGAGAAATGATCAGTGAAGGAAGTTCCAAACAGATTCATTTGGCAACTTTCAGAGAAAATCGCATTTGAAGCTTTTCAAGAATTATA
Source organism: Pleurozium schreberi (assembly GCA_006891605.1). Lineage (NCBI taxonomy): Eukaryota > Viridiplantae > Streptophyta > Bryopsida > Hypnales > Hylocomiaceae > Pleurozium > Pleurozium schreberi. The sequence continues at coordinate 100,393 of VACF01002447.1, read as the reverse complement.
CTAAACATCGATCAGGTCTGCCTTAGGATCGTCAATTGATTATCCGATGTCAATTTGTCGTTCATTTCGAACCTACATCAATCAAATTTTGTTTACAAAGCTTACAATGAATTGGATTGGGTCAGTGTCTGACACAATTTTGAGCTCATGAGACAATTTAGAAAACCAAAATAATGCCCTTTGCAGCTACCAGTGCAAAGACCCCTTGAATTGGTAGCAAGAATTATTTTATGAGCCGTTCAATTCCATGCAGGACAGAACTTCATGACCCTGAACTTTTAGTCCCCCTCCACATCCAATTGTCATCGACGGAGGATGGATTATTGGAGAACAGGATGGTTTGTTTTAACCTCTAAGTTACACCAAGTGATAATTTGCAAGTGGTTCGGGATGCAAAGAAGTATGTGGGAAAAGATGAGGATGGTGGTAACTTAACTACCACTATTTAAGTTATACCCGGAGTTGCTCAACGTTATAGAGGTATAGCTAAACTACACGTGGCAAGCTTACACAGTGTATGACAGTGCCATTGATAGCCATCTTTCGGTAGTTTCTATCGGTTGAAGAAATCCACATTAATCAAATAACAAACGCAAGTTTGCTGTAACTTCTCATTTTTTTCATTCATGTTTGCTGTTCGCAGTGTTGGGAACGATGGTATGAGGCTATTGCAAATTTAACCGTTCTCTGGAGGAATGCCATACATTGCTTTCAATATTGATCATATTGGCGTACTGCAATTGCTTTACATTATCACAAATGTTGCAAGTGTCTGTGAGTCAAAATTATCTTCAAAGCAGTCTTTGTGGTCATCAACAAACAGGACTAGGACTAGGACAAGAAACCATGTGGATGGTGCTTTTAGAGCTACTATGTACTTAATGCAAACCTGTACATTTGCTCTTCAAAACACGGTCTCATCCAAACTTCACTTTCAAGGGACTCAATCACACCTCTAGAGTCGATTGGTAAATAGTTAATTAGTTATATATATAGTGGAACAATCACGAAGCTGCATCCTATATATTTAGACAAGAGGCAATCTCAAATATATTAATCAAGTAGAAAAATCTTAATAATCTTAGAGGATGGTTTTCAGGACTCACTCTAATTGAAGAAAAATGAAGACTTGACTTGAGCACCATGMAAAAAACAGACTACAGTTATAAAATACTTCTGAGCATTCGTTTAACTACTAAACTGCAGAGTCATATGGTCTGCTGAATTGCACTTCATTTGGACCGCCAGGAAGGTATCCTCCCCAGAGTTTGTCAGCTAGAGCTCTCCTTTCCAGTTCTTCCACTGTTTCCGRATAAACTCGAGAATCTTCAGGTGAACTCGTTTTGCAAAGTTTCGCAGAGCCGCCACCGTCCAAGTAGCGGACCTGGGTTTGTGGTACTGGAGATCGTTTTCCTGAAAGAGCTTCTGCAGTGCGGCATCCAAACYCTCGAGCGACTTCTTCCTCCTCTTCCTCAGCAGAGCCTCCATCTCCACATCTTCCTCCAGGGGCGGGAAGTCGAGGTAGACGTAACGGCCAAAATCAATAAACTTGCCATACCTCTCCTGCAGAAGCTTCTCGTTGTGGCTTTTCCAATTCTCCGGGTTGTTGCATTTSGTCACAACCAATCCAAACGCTGGCTCTGCACCTGCGAAGATCTTGGGGAAGAGCTTAGAAATGTCGTCGTCCAGCTGATCGAATCTCCCTGCGGAGACCACGAACAGGATGTGGCTGTACTCCGCTTGCGTCTTCCTGAGAAACTCGTAGACGAGGTGCTCGGCATCCTTTCGATGGCTTTCCGTTTCCTCCCCAATTCCAACTGTGTCCACAACGTGATAACCACGTCCTTCGTGACTTGCAACCGTGTCCGTCACTCCCTGCATTCCATCGCCCGTTTTGAATAGTGGGTCGTGCAGCAACTCTCCTGACACCAACATGTTCGCAATCGTCGACTTTCCTTGCCCGGTCTTGCCGAACAGCAGCACCTTCCGAATCGGCTTCGAAGGAACCATCTCCCTTGGCAATTGGTTGCTTMAAACAATTGCAATCTGCAAAAAGAAGGATGAGATCGAGACTGGAAATTCAATATTAAATTAACCTGCTGGAATCTGGCAACCTAGCATCATGGAAACAATCTGCAAATCTAACGAACTCGATAGAGAGAGAGAATCGAATTCTAAACAAGTTTGCATGAAGGAGGTATGAACGTTCAACAACTTTGACATTGTAATCAAACTGTAACTTAGACCGATCACAAAATATGTTCCATGAGCTTAGGAAGGTTCTCGTCGATCTGCCTCAGTCTTGTAATTGGCCTGGTATGCTCTACAGGTACACGGATTCGTACCAGTTGGTGTAGCCTGGCGGTAGGACACAGGAAAAAGTTAATTGCAAGGATCTTCAGAGTTTATTGATRGTTCACTGACTGAGGAAATTATGATTGAATTCGCACAGTGCACTATTACGTCCGGCCGTCACAACTACCAGCTTTAGTTTAAGTTTTTGTGGCCGTAATTAAAWCAAAAAAATTTGACGGAGATTAGTTACAGTGGATTGAAAGTGGCCGGCGTGATCAATCGAAGACGAACACGACTGGGTGGGTTAATGGGTTGCCAGTGGCATTTAGTGTAGGAGGTCTGAAAATATCCCAAAATTGTGGCGTCCGAAGTCCAGGTTCCAGAAAGACCGGAAGGTAACTGATTTCATACTAGCTGTCCACCCTCTTTAAGTAGTTTTTAAGTTAAAGTGAGGGCTAAACTAATTGACGTCATTAACTATCTTACCAGATTGCTCGACCGCCGATGACGCTGGAAGCCTGGTACCACGTACTGCAACATTTTGCAATGCATCAATCTAGAATGCATTGATTGAGCTTGCGATCTATCTACTGATGGCACAAGGAATTAATGYAACTTCAGTAGACACGAAATGCATTAATCCAGGCTCCTGCAAAGGTGGGTTTCGCTCAGTTTTGTCAGTAAACAATACAAACACCAAAAAATGCTCTGAACAGTAGTAAATGAGCTCAAATAATCAGTATGGACTCTGGAGGAGCTCGAATATATGTATCACCGACCTTYTCATTCAGGCGCATGCACAGAAGCCTAACGGGCCCCTCGGTGTTCGATCAGAGCAGGTCGTACCTGGAGCGTGACCTTACTTGTTGGCAAGAGTAAGCTTACCCGAATTTCCTTACATTGCAGAAAGTATTCCAGAAGTGTGAGTTTCGATTTGTGTCTCCAGTTGACGATAATTGACGTTGCTTTTAGTTCTCCAAACTAAGTAATGTCTACCCCACCGAGAAGAAGAAGAAGAAGAACCGTCCTGCTGTTTGGGAAGACGGGTGACGGAAAGTCCACCCTGGCCAACATGCTCACAACCGGCGCCATTGACGGCGACTTCGCATCCGGGGACTCCCTCTCCTCCCTCACCAAGCAAACGAACTTCCGCAGCTCCACCTGCACCAACTACACCGTCATCGACACCGTCGGCCTGTTCGCCACCGACACCCCCGAGCACGACCTCCAGCGCACTCTCGAGCTTCGGAACCACCTGGCGGAGACTCATCCCTCCATCGACGCCTTCTGCTACGTCAAGAAAGCCTCCAAGTTCACACGAGCARACGAGCAGTGCTGGCGAGCCTTCCACGCCTTGTTCCACGAGCACAATGGGGAGCATCCCCACTACCACGTGAAATGACCGCTCATTGAAGATGGGAGGGGTAGCACAACTACCTCATAAGAGGAAGTTTCATACGAGAAATTTGCGCATGCAACTAATACAAAGCACCAATGGAAGCCAAAAATGAATGATTTTACGGTAATGATCGATTTTATCATGGCATATGAACAAGACCACCGTGGCTGCAATAGYAATTTCACCCAAATGAAACCACGCGAGCCGTAATCATGACTTGGGTCCTGGTAAAATTATATATATMYKTTMTYGCACTAAAAAAATTACAAYGAGTTGTCAGCCACCTACTTCCTATSAAATTAGGACTGCCAACYACAAACTTCACCTCCTTGAGGCTATGAAGTTCTGACCTCCAACCTCCGAYCCTGCGACTAGCTCTTGTACCCAYTGCACCATTTCAGCAAATAGGGAGAAAAGGTACTGCAATCCCAAATTCTACACCTGAGAATAGAGGCTAACAGATTCCAAATATCAGACAACAGGTTCCTCCAGAAAGTTCAGACTTTGATCCGCTTCCTTTCCATGCAATTTGACGAGATTTTTCGCTTGAGCAACTACACACTTAGAAAAGCCAGTAAGAGGAGCTATACTCTTGGAACAAACTGCTACCTAAACATACAATATTCACATCATTTACAGACCTCCAGACACCTCAGTGTGGAGAAAGCTTTCGTGGACAATCAGCATAGGGAAACAACTTCCTGCTTCAATGTCTTGTGAGTTCACACATTGCTCTGGAACAGAGTYACAGTTGCAATATGTCCATTCTTCATTACCTACAGGGTCAGAGATCCGCAGGTGGGAATAAGAACTTATCAACCTCGGCGATAAAAGAAATAGGACAAAAACAAGAAAAACAGATCGAATTTCAAAGGACAGGCTGCAAACCTGGGCAATCAACCATGCACACATTAAGATATAATAAGACTGTTGACAAAACGTCATGAATCCACAACACTAACACCAATACGTACCTCCAGGGCAATGTTTCGGTATCCGTACACAAATGTTGGACCAAATGGATTGCTAACAGAACCTTGCGTTTGGATTGCAGCACGACCACCATCACCTAGTATATCCTGTTACATTACACGACAAAAAGCTACCATTATGTTACATGACATGAAAGTTAAACAACGACAATCTTGAGAAGCACTTAGCGATAGTACCTGCACTTGATTCCACTTGGTGTCAGCACTGATGCACCTTTGAGATTCATCGCCGTCAGAAGCTTTGTCAAGTACTTCGCCACCAACACCTGGTACTACCCACATCTCAGAAAAGATCCTCCAGTGGCCATAAATATGACACAAATACAAGCATAWCATTCAATATACTGTAACTTCGTAAGTTCTAGAGATTCATTCAAAGCACAAATCACGTATTACAACGCTTTCCAATTTCAAGAGCGACGACGATGAAACCACTCGTAGAAACCCTACACTCCATTGGGATGGCTTACTTGCAGGAACATGAATGAAGAAGTTGCACTTGATGTAACAGTTGAAGTCTGTGTGACCTGGAAAATTGGTGTGAAGTACAAATTTCTTGATGCGATGATGCTGCCAACCCACCTCACAATATGAGCTATAAGGTCACACCTGTAAATGAGGCATTGAAGGCTATTTGAACGTCCAGAGGAAATAAATCTCCACAAAATCAAAAATAGAAATAGAGTACGACATTACAGTCTTATTCATTACTTTCCATAATCATTGCCAACTGCATGAACAGAAAGTGGTCACAAAGTACGCACCTGACCATCGAACAAGATGTCAATGCCCCGTGTGAAATAATTATAGAAATAATCACCACACAAGGCTGTGCGAGGCCTTGGGTCCGATGAAGAATGGATCACCATCGGGTCAACCTAAAAAACACCAGACGAGCAATATCACTCCAAAAAATTCCATCTTCAGACAAGGCATGAGATACAGATTGTTTCTTTGGCGCTATCCTGTCCCCCTACTGCGCATCGTCTGAGGTCCTTGATCTTGGCGATCTTATTGAGCTTCTCCACTTCACCCTTGGCTATACTGAAAATGAAATAAACAAACACRGAAAAGACAATTGGTGACCARRCACATGCTACATAACCCGTCGCAGAGTTATATGAGTACTACTACGGAGCTAACCTGCTTCTGATGTATGCTGCATGGCCGACCCAACTCTGCCCACACATCCTGCCAAGCACAGTCATTTCAGAACCCTTATAACACAGGCGAAATTTCTGCACAGGGCAGTAAAACGCCAGAGGGAAAGTCTTATAAACTTGTGATAATGATATGAAGGGGTGCATGAGGCGACTCACTTGTGGAGATGTGCCAAATGTCAGATGCTGTCCGCCTCCTTTGAATAACAACCCCTCTGCCAACTACACAGTTACAAGAGGTCCTTGTTACAGTCCTGCAGTCTGATTTTCATTTTCTAAGTCGCCACAGGATAAGCAATCACACCTGACTCGAATCGAAAACAACATTGTCACGCTTTCACAYGTARRAGTACTTTAACTGCTACAGAGCTCAAGCTTATTCTTCGCAAATACAACTTGGATAAGAAGAGATCTCTGCAACTAGTGTACAGACAAAAGAAGAGATAAAACATCACCAACYGGAATCACGTACCTTAGCATGAACCTCCTCCATGTACAAGCTACCAGTAGGAAGCTGAGGCGGTGAAGCAATCTTGAGGGGAGAACCGACACCAGTGCCACCTCCGACTGCACTGTCATATATGCATATCCGCGACATAACGGGAGTGGTTCCATCTGGGAACTCCAAAGGCAACTCGGCTGCACAGCGTGTATCCATGTCAGAGAGGCACACTCTACATCAGCAATGAACAAAAGCAACAACTGTGTCGCAGGCACTCACCTTCCCGATGTTGGCAGCATTCCGTATACTGTGCTGGGATAGGGAAAGCGAATGACAGACCCTACACAATACATGGGTGCACGTGAAGTATTAGTGACTCCATCGTTGCAAGAATTAAACAGGGGTAGTACAGTGGACCCACCATGTATATCCGACATTCAAAGGGTATTGAAGGCGACAAAGTCCCGTGCCACGTATAGAGGATTCTAGTGTCGTTACAAAAACCGAAGGTCGATAAGATGAGACCCTAAGACAGCCTACATGAATTGCGATCAATCCGGAATGATCACAAACCCTACTTGCTACATTTCATAGGGCTTGTGATTAATGAGGCTCTTCAAAGAGCACACTGAAACCGGAATCGGGTGTCTTCAGCTGCGAGGGTTTAAAAAGGCATCGGGCCTGAAGGTAAGAAACCTTATAGAATGCTGGTTTCCTCATACGAGTCCTCAATGATACAATCTAGCCAGTGCAAGAGACTGCTTACAGGGTAAAATAAGGTGTAAATGCACCGCTTCGTATTGTATGTGCCTGGGAACGTTGGCCCRAAAAGGGCATAAACCGCAACAAAAGTGGCGGCAACATTTGGACCCCTGCATAATCGAAAKCAAAGCAAGAAGTTGATTAATACTTAACAGATAGTAGAGGATTAATAATTGAACTAAATTTTGAGCTATTTGTTCTCTCACCCAATGGACGAGGTGGCATAGCGCATTTGCAAGCGCTGCACATCATAAACCTCTATCAGCCTCAGTCGCTGCAGCGGAACACAACAAGAAGGGCGTCAGACCACCTATCGCTGACTTACAAGTAACTCTGACGTAGAGAGCAGCAAGAAGCTCAAGAGCGTGGGTAATTCAAAACTACAGAACAAGAAAAAAGAAACACAAAATCCTCCAATCATGAGGTAGAAAATGGGTAGAAAACCCATTCCTTTCATTCACTCATTTAAGTGGTTTCTCTTATTAGAATGGGATTTTTTGATGTAATATAATCATTATTTTTGAGAGGATTCCATCGAAAAAAGACAAGTCCTATTTAGATGTTGCATTATTAGAAGTTATGAATTCTCAAAGGTTTGCTCATTATTAGAGTAAAACAGAGGGTAAGCTTTGAGTATTCAGTTGTTGCACATTATCACATTTGCTATATTCTAAATGTTTTCTTGTCAGTAACAATTACTCCACTTACAGCGTACCCATAGCAAAAGGTATTCCACGAGAAAATTTGAAACACCTATAAAGAAAACGTATATCAAGTTCGCAAAGAAGAGAATTTCAAGGACCTGTGACCGAGATTCAAACCGCAGATGAAAACCATGTTCAGGAAAGTTGAGAACCAGATCCACTTGCAAAGGCTCCTGCACACACTTAAGMTTCAATATCTCCATTYGCAGCTCATGTTTCRAGAATCCAAAKTTAAGMCAACTCTCAYATCCCTTCCRAYTCTGACTCTAGAGAGTTTCGCAAGCTTTGCAAACCTAAAATAGRMTGCRAGCKCCCATTCAATCGACTCCAGCTCAAAGWRRACCCCAATTCKAATAGATAAAATCGTCCAGCTTCTACTCATAAAAGCCCTCTTGCATTCTTCAATCCAATGCGCAGGATTTAAAATAACCAGAATGCGTGAATTACATTGGATCGATCTCATCACTGACAAGGAGCTTCATAAGCATAAAAMTAGCCTAYATGAAATCAAACCCTAATAAACAGAATCCAACGCGAAGTTATAACACCCTGCCCAATTGCGTAGACAAATCCAAAATTCCGTTCWTCGGATGTTCGATTTCCTAATTGAATCATTCGCGCAAACYCCTKTTCTWYTAGAAATGCAACAAACGGAAATTAAATTCTTACCTCATCGTTGTATTTCACTTGCACAACGTCGAAAAACGACCGGTGTTGCTCAACGTAGGCCAAGGCTTCACACACGGGCATCCCTAAACCGTTTCAAAACACACAACCAATTCAAAATCCTCCCCATTGCTGCCCTGTCACAAAACCATGAAATGGAATTGCAATTCAGCAACAAAATCTCAGAATTACCGAGGTTGAAGGCACCCAGGCCAGCCCCTGGTCTTAGGTCTAGCGTGAGCCCTCCCATCGCATACCACCGCAACAATCAGCACGACAACAAGCCCTACAAATCCAAATCTGCGAATGCTTGCGAAGGAAGGATTTAGAGACTTGACGGTTCACACTGCGATGACGATGATCTCCGAGGCCGGAAGTGTGCCAGCTCGTGTACGTTCTCGAAGTCACGGTCTGAGGTTACGACCGTGCCGTTCAACCAAGTCGTATTAGAATTTTCGACGCTAACGTGGCACTGTCGCATTGGCAAACCGTCTCCTTTGCCAATTCATAATCTTTCCTTTCAACTTGCTTCTTACACCCTTGGAATCTTGGATCATCATAAGATCAAAAGTTGTGATTGTAAAATGTACAATTGTTTATGTCTGTGGACAAAACCGGTTATTTAATAGAAAGGCTAATGCAATGCAATGTCACAAAAAAAGTTAGAACAAGCTACAAGATTTGGTGGTTGCATATCATTTGGATTTAAAATTAATGAAAATTTATCCTAATAAAAAAAAATGGATGAAATCGTGACACATTATTTGCATTTTATATAAAAGATTACATGTGTACATAGATGTAAATTTGTTTCAACCTCAAGGAGTATAGTTTATTTGGAAGGTAGAAGCACCAAAAAAACATTACTATTCCTCATCCAAGGGGTACAACTCCTAAAAGAACATTAGACTCTTCAAGAAAACAATCCCCAAGTTGTTTTCTATTATTCTAACATGCAACAATACCTTTATGAAAGTTCAAAACTATAAGCATGGAATTCTTACTAATGCCACAAAATTTCTTTGATCAATCACCTGTAAAGCACACTTTGCTTCAACTTGCCATTAGTTGTCTCAAAGAGAGTTTCAAATCTTGTTGGTTCTTTAAGCTATGAAACATCAACCCATAGGTGCAATATTACAATTCTACCTTAATCATACTATTTTATTAAAAAAGGCATCAATTAAATGAATTTTCACCCTATGACAATTCTAATTATGATCCTAATGTCATAATACAAATAATTGTATAATTTGGAAATAAATTAATGTATTTTATTATGTAGTTTTTTTTGTATATATTTAGAAAAAAATTGTATTTAATATAGATAATTGGATTAAAAAATTTGACAACGAGACAAYTCAATAAGATTTTTGTCAATGCCCAACTTTGTTGCATTTCATCTTCTCACAATTTGGTCATTTCATGTAATATGTTATTGGCTTTGTACATAGTTATAAGAAGTTTGGTTTGGCTTCACAGTGAGGATTTGGCATTAAAAGAGTGAAACAGAGGTGAGCTGACATTGATAATAAAGAATGTCATGGTGGGTTTTAAACTTTTTGCAATGTTGGAAAATGAGTTAATTTCCCAAAAATTTAACAAGTAATTAACAAGAATTTAACATGAATCTATTAACCAAGTATATGGTAATTGAGTTCAATACTTATTTGATTGAATATGTCATTCAATCTAATTGCATCAAAAAGCCAAAGGGGGCTCAAAACATACATCTTTTGTCGCTTTTGCATTTTGTATCTAGATTATAAGACAAATACGTTCATCCACGCTTCTATCCCTCAAATTATATGAAGTGAAATAAGTGTTTTCTACTGCTAGAATCATTAACATGCGCAAATGAGCAAATTAGTTGATAGATATTAGCATGATATGAAGTAGATATATAGTACTGATATATCATCTTCAAAATTTCTAAATTCTAGTAGCAAAATATTATACTCCTATTCCAATATGTATTCCTTGCTACAATGTTCTACTCCCTAAGTTAGTATCATTGCATTTGTCTTCCTCTCATCTTTAGAATTGCTTCTAAATTATATAGAATCTCACTTGATCATCCTATTGTGGAACAATCTCTTAAAATGTCATATAAACTTCAAGCATGCAAAAACATCAACTTATTAAGATTTTAACCCTTAAAAGACAATGCGGACGTTTTGCGTCCTTTGGATGACCAAAATCTCATCTGGTGAGTGGACATTCGCTACTTTTCATCCGTTCCTTTTGTGAAAGTGGCCACACATATGTCAATTATCATGGAAAGTCAAATTTAGTGTTTTTAATTGCTTTCATATATTTAGGTAGCCCTAATGCTATGAAGATAGTAAAGGTTTTCACATGAAAGTGTTTCATGCCATACCATCCTTCTCGCAATTTTTGAATGGGTAACATCAAGTATTGGTTTATACAATTTTTCCAAAGCTAAACATGTGCGTGAATAGTGTTTTTCCGCTCAATCAAGCACTATATATTGCACCCCGCCTTTCCCCACCGTGATAGGTTCATCTTTTAAGGGTTAAATCCAAAATCCACGATCATGGGTCTTGTTGTAAAATGTCATGTTTTTCTAAATGTAATAAATTTTGTTGAAAGTAATTATGCTTTTAATTATTTAACCAACTTATTTTCGTAGTCACAAGAAATTTAAATTTCTAGGCTCTAGGCTCCCACAATCCTTGTTCACAGTTTTTAAGCTCACACTCACACACTCACATCGTAGCATTGTCAATTTATCACAAACTCTCTAGATTAGATTCTAAAAGTTTGAATCCTCTTAGCTTGAAAAATTTTCATAGTGGATTTTTATTTTTAAGTTTATTATGTTGAAAATTTAAATAGAGTTTGAGGGGAATCAAAAAATATAATTTGCAGTCAACCCCTAAAAGACCAAGAGTCTCCTTGGAGGACTTTGAGGAGTTTGGGCAGGTACTTACGATCTCAATTTTTGATGAATTTTTTTGAAACTTTCTCATTAAATAGAAAAAACTTATTATCTTAATGGGAATATAATTTTTATTTCAATCAATGCCCGGGAGCAAAAGTTATGCCATCTTAAGCATAATTTTCATGTCGTCAGGCAGAAAAAAAAATTAAAAAAAACTTGAAATTTTAAGTTTTAAGTTTTTTTTCCTTATAAATCTTATTTCATTTTACATGAGAATCCTTGAATCATTCATTTGGATTAGTAATGTGAAAGTTATGAACAATCTTGTTTTTTGGGCAATTTGAGCATCTTCTTGAAAAAATCACTTGTAGAATTCATTTCTGAATGCAATTTTCACAATTTTTCAAAAAACATTATTTGACAAGATTAAGTTTTTTGCTAGTACAATCTTGCCATAGGGAGTATTGAGTTTCAATGCTCTCTTAGAGCTATTAAAAATTAAGTTTTTCTTCAATCTTGAAATGCTACTTCTACTTGACAATTTTTTGAAGAATGAAAATCAAGTTTTTATTCTTCAAAATGTTTTTCCTAGACTTTGAACTCAACTATTCAACACAAGAAATTTTAAATTCAATGTCCATAGTGCAAAACAATTCCACAAATAGCGGTGAAAGGTATCTGAAATTGCAGGCCAATGCTCAAGAAAACTTGCTTTTTCAACTTATGCCAAATTTAACTACTTTTGGACTTTTGAAAGTCCAAAATCAATAATGGTCATTGGGAGAAAAAAATGGTTATAGGGAGATAATGCAAAACATTGGGAAATCTATGCAAAACATCGGGAAATTTGTGAAAACATCGGGAGATCTCCCGATGTTATAGTCTGGAGATCTTTGCTCATAAAGTCCAAAATTCATTGAACAATCCAAAAGTAGTTAAATATGGCATACTTGGAATGCCAATATCTTTCAATCCGTACAGTCAAACTTCATAAACTTTTTACCACATAATCTTAGAATGGTAAATTACAAGATACTACCATTAGATCCTTAAAAGAAGTTTTTGTTTTTGTTTTCTTGGATGAATGCAATAGAAATGGGAGTTTTGAATATGTGTTTTCAGAAAAATGGCCTTGGTCCTTTAAGGGTTAAAGTCTTTCGTTGAATAGATGTAAAAAGACAAAAATAGATTATAGACTAAATTATTAAGAATTCTGAGATGGTATTGAAACACATGCAACTTTCCTACTGATGGATTGAGATTATTCCAGCAAACAATTTAAACCCATAGACATTTGAAGGGGTGAATGGTAAAAAGTGAGTTTAAAAAAAATTATTTGTGATTTTTTCAAGAAAATGCCATAATTGCCCTCAAAAAAAGATTTTTTGTAGCTCTTAAGTCAATAACTCAATTGGAAAGAATCTTAGCAGTCAAGTTTTTTGTGATTTTTCTATGTTACCCATTTGCTCTAGGTACAAATCAAAATAAAATTTATATTCCCACAAAACTAATTTGTTGTTCTATGTTCAAGAACATTTTCCAAAAATCATGTCAAAAATTCAATCATAGGTAACTTCATTTCTTCTTTAAATAAACAATTTTTTAGGGTCGAGATTAAGATAAGTATATCCAAAATTGAGAAATTAAAATAAAAAAAACTCAATATGGGAATCTTTTATTCAAGTACATCATTCACGTGTACCTAGTGTTTGGAAAAATTCTTAAGCTTTATATACTATTTTCATCCAATTGCTATATTCAATTGTTTTTTCAATTTCACTCATTTCAGTTATTTTCTCTAATTCTTATTATGATTGAAGAATTTCTAAAAACATTTGCTTGGATTTTTCTTGTGTTGTGAAAATCCATACACTTATTTTTCTCATTTTTACAGGTCTAATAATGGTATTTGGTGTTATGTTAATGATAGATAGTGTTACTTGAATTCTTACCACACCCACTCTAAATTTCAAGCGGTTTGCATTTAAATTTGTGTTCACCACCTTGGAATTCATATATTTAGGTTTAAATTTTTTTATTGCAATTTGATGAAATAATATATAACACCAAATGTAATCTTGCAAAAAATATTATCCAATAGTTGACAAATAGTGTCTATGTTGACATTTAGTGTTGTACTTTGGAAGTAGTGTTGCCAGCACTAATTTCAATTATTAGTGTAGCTCACTTTGCACTAACCACTAGCATCAGAGAAAATCTAGACTCTCTAGAAGGTGAGACACCTCATTCCAATCTACAAAATACAAAAATGTATATACATACATATATATTTGAGTTTTAAAAAAAATTGCAATTTGATATGGCACCTAAAGCAATAAGGAGTTACACAATTTGAAAAGAAAAATTTAAAAATTCTTTCACTTTTTGTTATATTTGCACTTGTATTGATTGGGAAACGTCCCTCTAGAGATTCCAGATTTTTCTAATGTTTTTTCCCAAACACTACTAAGTACAACACCATTAAATTGTATCAATTTTGGTAAACTTGCAGTAAGGGCTAAAGTTTGATACCAAAGGTGTTTTTTTGAAGCAATATGTCTCACTCATTACTTTAGYGATACAAATTTTTTAGGGAATATTTAGCAATATATTTCCCTATTTTCAATAAGGTAAATTGCTCTTAAAGCGACCATTTAAGAGTTGATTGCGCATTTAGGGAAGCTAAACTTTTTGAAACGATTTTCTATAAATTTTCATTGGAAGAAAAATGGAATTGGCATCTAACCCGAATTGTTTGATATTTTTTGGACCTTCAAGGAATTAGTTAAAAGATTTTGAAGTTGTAATGCAGTGGTCACTAAAAGCAACCACCTCCTAAAATGTACATGGCTAGTACATTGAAGAAAGCAAAATGTACCTTTGTATCACAACCGCTTTTAGAGCATGGATGCTTTAACCTCTCATTGCCAGAAGTCCAACCATGCTTAAAGCATCCTCCCCTTGCAAGTGTTAAAAGTTTAAATTTTAGTTAGTTATGAAGATCTCAATTATACAATATTGTAGTGTGCATGTTGTAGATGGTGTGGAACAAATTTGGGGTCATTTGACCGTATAGATTAAAAGATTATAATGTTTTAGTGTTGAAAAAAGGTGCTGAAATTTTCCTAAAAACACATTTGGAGGTGAAATTTGATTTCTACACCGACTCAAATGAAAAAAACTTTAAACTACAAAGTGATTCAAAACGAGAATAGAAACACTTTTCTGGCAAAAAATATCATAAGAATGACTCATTGTGTCTACAAAATGGATTGAAATGTCAAAAACAATGGAAAAAATAGCAAAAAAATCACATATGTGGTTGAACCTCCATCAACTAGAATGCTTCCTTGTCACTCATAACGTCTTGTATGGATCTAAAATTCTAACCACACAAACAAGATTGGTAAGCTCAACTTTTCCAACAAAAATTATTGAAAAGGGATCAAATATGAAGAAGTTATGAGCCGCCAAAGTTCACTCAAATGCAAAACTTTCTGGATTTTGAACTTTGAATTCCTAACAAACACTTAAAACAACTTGAATTGGCATGAAACTTTCACCACAGAACTAGACCTTTATAGGAACAAAACCCAACAAATTTTATTGAAAAAAAAAAATTTGATGAAAAAGATACAATCCCTCGAAGGCCCAAAGTTGCAGCCATCACAATATAGTTTGCTGAACCAAAATTGAACCTCAGAACTTCGAATGACTTTTACAAACTTAAACATAACATTCTTAACCTTCACTAAGGGGTCCCTTTTGCTCCCTCAAAATGTGGCCCCCCCATCAAGGCAGCAACCAATCATAGCATCTATCTCACCGACCAAACCAACCAATGAATATGTCCCTATTATAACTAAAGTCCTCCCCCAGGTATACAGGGGAGGATTATACCTCCACCTTGGGGAGGTATAACACCCGGTTAAGAATGTTATGAAACGTCTTGGATTAATCTGAAACTTTTACCATAGAAACTAGACTAATCTTTTCAACTTTTCCAACAAGTTTTATTGAATTTGGACATCGGATGCAAAAATTAAGCGCTTCAAAGTGGACTGTGAGGATACTTTTCGTCCCCTTGCGGCGATGAGGGGTTAAGTGCAGRCTCCCTTAGATGATACCGTCGGGAATTCCTATAGTTCGACCCTGTGACCCTGTGACTGMCGCGTGTAACTTCTACTGTAGTACAGTGCCTGTTTGTAAGAATATCCAATTGTGAAGCTCAAAGTTAGASCTTTACACATGGTAAACAATCACTTTATAATAGTGTGTTATTCGAGTCAATCCTGAATTTCGTACCTTACTGTTGCACAATTTACCGGTATGGACTTTGTAATTCAAGGGAAACTGATATCAAATCTTACTAAAACTTAATTGCATGTTGCGGTTCTAAAGAGTTGACAATTGTTGGTGAATGGGATGATACTTGTCAACTCGAAAAGTACGTTAGAGCATCATAGAGCTTGCGGATGATTGATTCTTTCTGCCCAAAGACGAGTACATACACGATACAGTATTCTAAAATCACCACTTTCGCAGTTACATATGGAGTACTGGAATCTACGGTAGCATGTGGCAATCTGATTGAAGTCTGTACCGGTASTTTAGACTTTCAGTCCTTTGAATTGGTCTTTGGCCATCCGGCGTGGMAGAGCATTTTTTCTTCACTGCAACATCGTCGTTTTCGGCAACGTTAAGAAAGGGCAATCAAGAGAAGATCCGGTYCAGTGGCAATCCAAGTTCTTTCAATGGCCAAACAGTGCAATGTCCTGATCATTGAAAAGACTACTCTGAAAGAAAATTATAACWCTAAATCTCTTATCCTCGAGAGGAAATTCGGCCATATGAATTTCGATGGTACAACAACCAAGTCCTACCTAGAATCTTTTCGCTCCATAATTGATCAAAGCAAACTGAAAACATAGGAGACTTCCACGAAAATCGTCGGTCAGTCATTTATATTGATGAAGGAGGCGCGTCAATATACAATTTGTTGGAGCCAGTGAAATTGCAAAACCAATATGCATGCCCCAGGGCAATGCATCTCAAATACGTACAAGGGAGATGATCATGTTCTCCTTTGAAAGAAGGAAGAAGCAGAGTATCACAAGCTTCGACACAGGTAAAGCACTTCCACTCAAAAAATTGATCACAGAAAATCACCACTCGAAAACTTTTCTTCGAAAGTGAAATCCAAGCCTCCGGAGAGATACTGTACACTCGTGGACCCAGAAGGGATCATGCCTTGACCGATCAAAATGTGTYGACTCGTTATCACCCTACACTGCTCCGGTGATCCGTCGACACAGAAAGGTTGGAGTATGGACTGCCAAGTCAATCTTCGTCTTGCGAAACCTGCTCCGTGGACCCATAAGCAAATCCACTGCATGMTTTGGATCGSACGTTTCCAGCCACCATCGAAGTTACGCCATTGAAACAGCTACCAATTTCAAAATCTAGCAACAGGGGACGCTAGGATTTGCAGCGGCAGGATCGTCGCCATACTCTTGCGTCATTTCCTCCGCCAGAAATCGATCCCATTCRCTATACTTTCTAGCGTAATCCTCTTTGGCAGACGTTGGTACCTGCAATCCAACAGCTGAACCATTCAGTTGCTGCACATTCGAAGRTGTGTAACAACATCSAGAGATTTCAAAGTRCTGACATTCACCTTAAAATGAGGTCATCTCTGAAATCCACAATCATAAGCAGATATGGATATTTACAGTACATAATTTGCCTACATATCTGCATACCGCAGATATGCAGAACGTTCGATTACAATGATCTCTACATACATGCTGACAATAAAAATTATGTAGATCTGCTTGTTCAAATTATATATTTAAATGATCAGTTTATACACTAAAAATAGATGAAATCACAAGTGCGAAAATCAAGTATTCTCACCGCATCGTCAGCAGCTTTGAAATCGTTTTCGGACAAGCGCTTGCCTGAAAAGTCAAAACCAGAATAGCACGATGTCAGCGTCGGAACTGAAGAAGATTTCGTCAAATTCCAATAATTTATCGCATTTCTTCATCYWARRARGRAAAAAAAACTYACACTCCGAAGATRCAACACAGGTTACCAATCAATGTCCAACGTCCGAAAATCGGTGGCTAATCGMGCAGAYTCATATTTACTAAATCYGGAACGGTATCTACAGCAYACTTTAGCTAGACACAAGGCTTAAAATAGCAACGGGACCTAGAATTCTGAGTAGTGAATAGCCTCTCAGCACCGAAAGTAAATTAGCTGTTAACCAAAGTCCTCGCCCTTGCCGACATTTCCGGGCTGACTTCCAGGGACATTGCCACGACTAATTTCCAGCTCCGCTCTAGAAGCTACTGTAGCTAGCTCCCCCGCCAGCAATCCCAACTAACTACTCGTCTTCCAACAGTCGACCAGAAATTAGTGCACAAAAACTGCTCACGACCGTCTGAATCTCGCACTTCAAGAAGAGACATTGCTCGTAATGAAAGGAAAACGTAATTACATCACTCCGTCTCCTCACAATCAAGAACACGCTCTCCTCTTCCACCCGCTCAAATCCAAAAACAACACACAACCAACCAGAACCTAAAAGCACCTCTCCTCTCAGCAAAAATTCTACAGAAACTAAACACAAATCCTGCTGCTCGAAGTATGTGCAGTAGCCCCTTCTTCGCCAAATGGCTTCAACTACCGAGAACAAACTGATTCTAGGACGACAACTACATGCAAGAGCTCAAGAACTCAAGAACTCAAAAATCAAGAAGGCAAGAAATCAAGAAAGCACGAATACCTTCCACGTCCGGTCGCAGCGCACGGGCAGCGGTGCACGGCGTGACCAGCAGCAACACCACAAAGAATGAAACACACAGCAACAACGTCGGCGACCCTCGCATCCTCGCCATCTGAAGAGATCAACCACGATTATTCGCCGAGGAAAACCTTGCAACTTCCTGCCCCGAGSAGCCAAATGCACAAGCTCGTCGCTCGACTAGCTTAACTTAAGCTTACTCGTTCCTGGACGGAATGTCAAACCCCAAGCGGGAGTACAAGTAGTGCGACTAGTGGTTTCGTCCACTGCGAGCGGACGTCTATGGTCTGAATCGGGCCTAACAATAAGTCAGAGTGGCTTTCGTGCTGGAGTGACCGGAAGAATCCGCGCATGTGCACCGTCCGTCCTTTCGTCTGTCCGTCCGTCTGGATGCAAGCAGATGTGCGCTAATTGGCAAATGTCAACTACTAGGGTTGGCAAGCAAAGCGTGGCAAGGGTGGCGACGGCGACGGTGCGGGGGAACGGGGATGGTCCCACCCACCGCGATGGGGCAAGACCGCAAGAGCAGGTAGGCCGTGGGGGCGCTTTCGCAGTTTCGCTGGCTTCTTGGCTTGGCATGGCATCTGGGGGGGGGGGATCCGCCGGGGCCCCGGCCGGCGCTCGGCCCTAGTTGGGGGTTGCCGTACTTGCACGCTACTGCAAAGTCAATGCTCCCCGTAGGGCTCTTGTACAGTAGTAAGTTACTGCAGTAGCCCTTTCTCGGTGGCCACCCGCGGGTCCTCGGACCGACACTGGAGGGAAATCAGCCATGCCCAAGGAGGAGCATGCCCAAGGAGGAGGGCATTTCACGATATAGAGGGCCAACGAGTAAGGGAGAGCCCGACTAGGAGGTGCTTTATATCTCAAAATGCCCCGTCGGACGACAAGGAACATTGTCCGACGAAAATCTCAAGCAAGAAATTGAAGTTGGATGAAACACTTGGGAAGAAAAAACAAGGTTGGATGAAGAATCCGTAATGCTCAATTACACAAGTTTCTTCGGGTAATCGGGCACTATGGTTGATTGTGTCATAGAACTCTCCCAAGAAATGAACAGGCAATTTCCTGGGAGTGGTTTACGTTTCTGTTTGGGCAAATCCTTGAAGGACTATGAGGCCCAAAAGTGGTYGTTGGATGGTTTTATTGTTTATTGTAGAAACAAAGAATGCACGTATTGGTTCGATAATCAAAGTTGTTTTGGTATGTAGCTTAACCTTTGAACATCAAGGCAGACGTTATGCATCTGGTGAATGACAAAGAATCAAATTGTATAGCATAAAAGTGCAACTATTCATCCATGGAATTAGGGGTGGAAAGGGAAGATCTTCTATAGTACTTTGACTTCCAATGAGTACTTCTAGCGATATTTTTTTAAACTAGTGAAGATTTCCATAGTATTAAAATTGAAGATTTCCATGTTCATTAGTTTGTCCTTTAACCGCTAAAAGAACATAGGCACATTTCAGGCACAGTTTATCAAAAACTGCCATTTTTTAGGGCAACAAGAGAAATTTGAAACAAAAGAATTATTTTTTCAAAATTCAACCGTACAGGTTTAAATCTTTGGGAATGTGTGGAAAAAATTTCAGAAACTTTGACCGCATTGATTGAAAGATTATAACGTTTGAAGTTGTGTGAAAAAGTTTTTTTCCAACCTTGTTCAACAAAGCCTGGAAACTTTGACACCTTCTAAAATGAGATTTTTGCACTACAATGGTTTCTTACATTTGCATCTTCTATCATGTAAGCTACATACCCGCAATATTTCAAAATTATAGGAAGAATTTTGCACATGTTGCCCGAAGCTTCGCAAAGCRGCTCGTAAAGTTTAGGGCAACATAACTTTTGATCTGGGCACCCGATTGGAAAAAAAATTAGATTTTTAGGAAGGAGATACATAATTATACATTGTGTTCAAATTACATGAACATCCAATCAAAAATGACTTTATAGAGATCTACCCAAGATTTATTGTGTACCTTGAATGGACACTGTCTTGGTCCTTCAGGGGGTAAGGGTTAAGCCTAGTTAATGGGGGCCATGTCCTTTAACCCCTAAAGTTCCTTGACTATGTTCTCACCCAAAATGCTTCAAAACTGCCATTTCTAGTACAAGTATCAAATTTTTGAAAAATATCATTTTTTGACACATGTAACTGTAGGATCTTGTACAAACAACATATTATGCAATAACTTTTGACTCATATTTTCGAATGTCATGAAATTTGTGCATATGAAAGATATTCCTCGTCCCGACATTCTATTAAAATTTCAGCCCAAAATATGCAAATCTCCAGTCACACGTACCTGCCCAAAAAACTTATGTTGCCAAAAAACGCATGTTGAATTGGTCCTTTAGGGGTTAACCCAAGAAGATAGCTGCAAACGTTTATTGTCCGATGGACATTCAGAGTATACTTTTGTGTGGGACAAAAGTGCAATTGTTCATGCTCAGAATTTTGTGTGGAAAGGGGGAATCTTCAACAATACTTTGACTTCAAATGAGTTCTTTTGAATTTTTTAATACTAATTGTTCCCACAATTTCAAAAATGATGATTTCTACAAGAACCCTCGTATCCTTCTAGGATTAAGGGTAGAGCAAACCGGTCATTTACCACACAGTTCCAAAAATCACACAACAAAACCTTCCATTTACCAAACACTAACCGCACAATTCAAATACCAACTCATTGTGATTGGAACCAAATCTTGCATTAGCGCCCAATGACCGCACACTGTGTAGTGAAGGGATGCAAGAAATTTTTAACTAGATTTCAACTTCATTGCCTTTAAATTGCAATAAAATTTGTAGGAAGAAATATTTTTGCAGTCCATTTTTTGTAGGTGAATCTTGACATGACATTTAATAATCATGTCAAATTTCAAAACATGCGAGTCTCTATATTTATGTGGAGAAGGATTTGGATTTTGTTAGTGTGGTGATTGGCAAGTTTACTATATACATATTGAGTTTTGGGGAARGAAATGGAACCAAAACAAATCAGRATCGCCTAAATTGGGCTTCATTACAAGTATAGTACCTTCTTTCCCCATTCATGCTCATATTTTAATTATTGGCTGTATTTAGGCACATTTTATTGTACTATACAATGGTACATTTTCAACTGTTATGTTCCAATTAGTATCCATATTTAGTCAGTACATGAAATTCTTAATTCTTAATACGTGCCATATTTCGTCATTAAGTCTAAAATTTTTAATGATTGCTAAGCCGGCAAGTGCACTAGGTGTAACAATTAGCCAATGGCATGCCTTKGGGTGTGGAAAAATTCATTGACATTTTGCAATTTTGTTGTGGCTAATCTTTGCCAAAATTTTACTGATTTTTGGAGAGGTGATTCATTCACCCAAAATTGGGTGTGAATTTGAATGAAACCATTGAAAGCATCTCAAGAATGCATACAATTCACAAAATATTGGATGAAGTTTATTATTGATTCAAAACATCCATACCTTCAAGTTAGGTTATTTGCTTGTATTATTTGTTTSTTATGATGAGATCTCCGGRATTAACATCTTTTGGTCCCRTTTTTGGTACACTCKGAAAGCTCTTGGCAATAAAGCGTCCACGGACTTTGTTTCATGGCGTTTGGACCTAGATGGTGTGAAAGTTATTGAAATTCAAAGTTAAATATGAATCGAGAAATTAGAAAATTATTACTAACTTTCTTTTGGCTATGGAAATAGCACAGTGCACACTCGTGCAATGAAAATATTCATAGCTTAAGTTAGGCTATTTTTTTTTTTTAATTTTGTTACATAAGATCTCCAGAACAATGCATCCTCCAATTTTATTCTTGCTTCTATCGAAAATCTCTTTGTGAGAAGGGGTGCACAAGCTTGTTTTTGTGGCATTCTGACTCACGGTGGAGAAGATATCGAATTTTTATTTTGGCTAAGACAATGGCACATGGCACACTAATAATACAATAGAACTTCTCTAATCCAATAGGTCCCATACCGTTCTAACACATTGATTTGCAAAGGTTTATTGGCTTATAGAAGGTGAGATGTAGTGATAACATTTGTAATGTGGTCATAACATTATTCACCATTGCTAGTTGCCACCCTTTTGCTCCTTCCAAATGGACACCCCCTTTGCCAATTTAAATGCATCACTCTATCAAAGCAGTACAAAGAACCAATGCTAAATTAGAATTTTAACTAAAGTCGTCCTCCAAGGATCCAAGAGGGTATTATTATATCTCCACCTTGGAGGGTGGACTTTGTTGGTTTAGCAATGATATGGGTATCGTCCTGGGACAAGTATGACACATTGACTTATATAGAGACTTAGAGAGGTTTATTGGCTTATAGAGGGTCACCTTGGAAAGGTTCTACTATAATCTATATAATCTATGGATGCATGTACAGTAATTAAAGAATGGTTTTCCTACCCCGCTCAGTGCATTCCAAAGTGCATTTACAACACAAAATATGAAAAAAAAAAATTCCTGTTGACAATGACTTCGAGCACAATCAATTCCTTGA
Organism: Pleurozium schreberi; assembly: GCA_006891605.1. Lineage (NCBI taxonomy): Eukaryota > Viridiplantae > Streptophyta > Bryopsida > Hypnales > Hylocomiaceae > Pleurozium > Pleurozium schreberi. The sequence continues at coordinate 77,745 of VACF01002447.1, read as the reverse complement.
CTCCACAACAATAGGTGAAGTAATCATCAAAGTGGGACGAAGACCGGGAGCAGTGTCGCGGTGTCGCCATACAACCTGGGTCGTTCGCAACCACTCCCCAGTCCCACCTCCGGAATCCCGTCCATGGGCCAATAGAAGAAAGGGAATCCTAACCCATGAGAATCGATCCACCGTTTTCAACGGTACAGTAAAGAAAATTTCTGTCAGCGAAGAACAGGGAATCAACCCYGAGTGATGAGTGATCCGTCTTCTTCACCAGTTGTGCGGTGATTTGTTTATGCTTTTGTGTTATTAAATCGTTGGAAAAGCCAGCGATGACTCCAAAGTGGAAGCCTGACTGGCCTACCAAACAGGAAAGCGCYCCAGTTTCTTTGAAATTTGTCACGGAATTGCGTGAGGACTTTGTCAAGCCAGGCGCTGACTCCTGGCACCGATGCCAGATGGACATCAACAGGGGGACTGGATTACAGGAATTGAGGATTGGTGCGCATACTGATTCCAGGGTGCATTGAATACGAGCCGAGATTTGATGCACATTTTCTTAATTTGGGAAGTGGTGGAGTGTGGTGTGTGCAATGTGCCACGCTCTGCTGGAAGTTTGTTATTGGTTGGTTGCTGGATGGGCAATGGCCAAGCCGGTTTCCGAAGGGCCGTTTGCACTTTGCACACGACGGAGGCTGGGAGGCGATAGTGGCGATGCAGTTTGCTACTGCAGAAAAAAGGGAAAGAAAACTGATCCGCTGCAGTGATTCATCGTTGGAGTTAGGGTGAGCGGCCTCGCGAGTGGGCAGGTGACCCGCTCCCCGTTTTAGCAGCTATTTCTTCGATACTCGTGTGTGAGACCTGGGTGGTAATGCGGTAATACCTGGGTGGGAATACTCGTGCTATACCCGGGTGGGAATATTCGTCATGTGCACTACTTGGGTGGTAATACTCATGCAAAATCTGGGTGGTAAGAGCATCACCACCCGCCTAGCATAAACAGAGGGTGATTTGGTTGGCAAAATGGGAGGCATCCATTTGCCAACCAAGCTTAACCCTTGAAGGACAAGGCGGACGTTTTGCGTCCTTTGGATGACCAAAAAATCACCTGCTAATATCAGGAAAGTACCCCCATTGAAACAATACTGTTTTAATGGGTTCACAATCCAACTTTGAAAATGTACTGTTGTAATACAACATCAGTACTAATGTAATGGTATTTCAAAGGGAGGCATTGTATTAGATTGTATTAGTATTGATGCTGTACTACAACTATACATTTTCAAAGTTGAATTGTGGGCCCATTGAAACAATACAACATTAGTACTAATATATTGGGGTGTTAGTTCCCGATGAAGTGGATACTCGCCAATTTTCATCCGTTCTTTTTGTGAAAGTGACCACACTTATGTCAATCATCATGGGAAGTCAAATTTAGTGTCTTTAATTGCTTCCATATTTTTATATAGCCCTAATACTGTGAACATAGTAAAGATTTTCACATGAAAGTGTTTTATGCCATGCTGCTCTTCTCGCAATTTTTGAATGGGGAGCATCAGGTACTGGTTTGTACAATTTTTCCAAAGCTAAACATGTGCATGAACAATGTTTTTTCCCTTGGTCAAGCACTACATATCGCACCCCGCCTCTCCCCGTGATCATAGTCCATCCTTTAAGGGTTAAGGAAGTCGCCCCATTGGTATACTTGCTTGCCTTGTTATCATGCCAGGCACTTCTAATATACTGGCAGGCGGAAGCACATGGTGAAATACAAATACAATTGGAAGTTGCGGAAAGATGTTTTGTATAGGGCAATGCCCAAGAGGGAGGGCATTGCGTGCAAAAAAGGCCGACGAGGAGGGTGGAGCCTAACGAGGAGGCACTCTTTTGCACACAATGCCTGACGACAAGGGCCATTGGCCCAGCGTAAACCACTGCTGGGAAATGTAAAATTTTGGATGACTGAAAAAAATTTGGATGAAAAATCCGTAATGCCCGATTACGCAACTTTGCCCACATGATCGGGCATTACGGGCATGAAACCCTAATTACTCCGTAGAATCCTTCCGGGCAATGAAGGGCGCATTTCCTGGCAGTGGTTTATGCATTTGTCGAATCGTGTTTCGTAAGCGGAGACTTGGCCTGCAAAATGACCTCCATTTGGCATCTAGAGTGCGCTTGGAGGCTCTTCTTGTTAAGAAGTCATGTAAAATGCCACTTGTGTGGGGCAGTTTTGCATGCCAATTTGTACAAGTCATCCATTATCCCAGGCGGTTGAGGATGCTCTAATACTCATGCAATATCTGGATGATATTACTCAAGTAACATTTGGGTGATAATACTCAGGTGATATTTGGATGAAATTTGGTGATATCTATCGAAAACGTAGGTAAATGCCAAATTTGACTATAGGTCACCTACGTTTTTTGAATTTCAAAAGTAAATGCCAAATTTGACTTAAAAATAGTGTGAATGGAAAACTAGCACAATTGTTTTGTAAATTTTTGACACTCATACAATATTCTATGAATTTCAAAGCTGAATACATAGGGTATTCTAATCATGTGACACTAGACCATTCTAAAATAGTCACTTCTCTAGCATGGAATACATCAATTCATATTATTGATTGCATCAAAGAACTCTTCAATTTCCATTCGTTGCTCTTATACACTTGTGGTGGTTTTGAGATATCAATTAAATTCTTTTCCATCAAAAAAAGTTAGCACAATTAGAAATGTGGTGCATATAGGTGTAGATACCTTAACCCATAAATGACGTTGAGGCCATTTTTTGGTCGATGAATGAGAGAACATCTTTTTGTATAGGATAGAAGTGCAACTATTCATCCTTGGACTTAGGGATGGAAAGAAAAGAAATTCTAGAGTAATTGACTTCCAAAGTGTGCTTTTGGATTTTCTTAAACCAATGATTTCAACAGTTTCAAAGTTGATGATTTTCATGGTCACTAGCTCATTATTTAAGGGTTAACATGCATTTTTGTTGGAACACACTCATTCACTCCATGTGTATTTTTATTCTTCCAATTTATTAGGGATATTGTTCTTCTAAAAAAAAAGTCAGGACTCACAACTTCATGGGTGTTCTTCTCATTTTAATTACCTAAAATAAGAAGTAATAAATKATTGTCTCCCTCCTTTTGAGCCTTTTAAGGAAAAGTTTGTAAAATTTAAACAATTTTGAGAGAAATTTTGTTTTTATTTGATCTTCTTGAGTACTTGACTTCTTGAGTACAAACTGATCCATTCACCTTTTTCTATGATTAAGCAAACAGATTATAAAAAGAGGAAACAAAGAAATGACACAATGGGGCTCATTGGCAAAGCCCTTAAAATTACACATCCATAATGTACAAATAATGGATTGTGCTATGACAAATGGCCGAATAAAAGAATTAGTTGATTAAACTTTGATTTAGTGGGTATATTATTGAAACGTTATGATATGTTCTAAAGTTTGAGGAGGATTGCAAAAAAGACCGGTTGTTTTAACCCCTGAAGGACTAGGTGTCCGTTCAATATATGCAAGAAATCTCAGGTAGGTTCTTACAAAGTCATTTTTGGTCGGATGTTCATGAAATTGGACACAACGTGTAACTATGTATCCTCTTCACGATTGATTTTTTTTTTTTACAATCGGGTGTCCGGATCAAAAGTTATGTTGCCCTGAACTTTGCAGACATCTCGGGCAGCTCTGGGTAGCATATGCAAAACTCTTCCTATGATTGTGAAATTTGGTGGGTATGTAGCTTTCATGTTACAAGATGCAAATGTCAAAAAAAATAACAATGTGTAGTGTAAAAATCTCATTCTAGAAGGAGTAAACATTTCCAAGCCTTGTTGGGCAAGGTTGGAAATTTTTTTTTTTCACCTAACTTCAAACGTTATAATCTTTCAATATGTGCGGTCAAAGTTTCTGAAACTTTTTCCACACATTTCCATAGAAGTCTAGTACAAATTTGTATGATTAAATTTTGAAAAATAACTTCTTTTTATCATTTGAGGACTCAATGGTGATCAAATTTCACCATAACAATAAGATCAGACCCATCTTCAAAGAATGAATCCAAAGAAGCACCACCAACATGGACATTTTTCATAAAAATGTGACATTCTAAAGTGTAGTTGCATTATATTTCACAGGCCCCAAAATGGATTTTTAGCAATTCAAACGCTAACATCTAACAATCTACTTAATGGAAATTTTTGAAAATTTGTTCACATCTTCTTAACTAAGTGTTCTAAGAGATTCTATGGTTACATGTGTCAAAAAATGTTTTTTTTTTCTTCTAAAATTTGGTACTTATATTAGAAATGGTGGTTTTGGGGAGTTTTTGGTGAAAACATAGTAAGAACWTTTTAGGGCTTAACCCCTAAAGGACTATAATTGATTGTCCATACAACGGACAAATGATACTTTGGGTAGGCACCTATGGTTTCAATTTTTGTCTTAATTTTTTTAAACTTTTTTTGATGATAGAAAAACTGATTAACTTTGTGGGAATATAATTTTTTTTCAATTGGTGCCCGGAAACAAAAGTTATGCCCGAATAAGCTCAAAACAAGAAAGAAGGGGCAGCGAAATAAATTTTTTAAATTTTTTTTCTCATATATCATATTTTTGCTTACATAAAAAGATTAGATTCATTCCATTTGGATTTGTTATGAGAAAGTTATGGACAATCTTGTTTTTCTGGCAATCTAAGCATCTTTTTAAAAAAATAACTTGTAGGATTCATTTTTGAATGCAATTTTTACAATTTTTCAAGAAAAAATTCTTCCGGTTCTCCATAAACCAATGAGAGTACATTAATTAGTAATTAATAGAGGAATGCAATATAAAACAATTTTTGGAAGTCCTTTCAAGAAGTTGAATCTCAATTTCAACATTTTTAGTGAAAAATTTGTGTGCCCAACAACGTTTGCATGCTAAAAACAGTTGTGTGTCCAACAACGTTTGCACGCTAAAAAATTATTTGTGAACAATGCAACAAGCCCAAAGCTATCTGCAAATCCATCCGAGATAAATCTCAAGAAGTTGCAAACCAAACCACCACTAAATCAGAAAACAAACGAAATTAACAAGCCAAGAAAATCTCAGCCTCTAAGAAATCGCTCAAAGAAAATGCTAACCTAATTCCTTGCCAAGCTTCACACTGATTCTCTCAACGCAAAADCCTTCCACAACCTCTAATCTTGAGCATCCAAAGCTTTCTCCAAAAAACAAGCAACAATGCGATAAGTCCAAAGTCATCAGCAAATTCATCGCAGCTGCATTTTAAGAATGCACAAACCGATCCACCACTACACCAGAAGAARATGAAACATCAAGCCAAGAAAATATCTGCATGTAAGAGATCCCTTCAATTGCGTTCCCTCAACATGTTAACCTAATTTCTTGCCRAGACTCTTCTCCCAAAAATTGATCGAAAACTCCCCGACATCCAATTTAAGGCTCCTGTTTCGACAATGAAAGATCCAGAGAAAGAAAGAGAAGCTGACCTACAATTCAACGAAAGGCGCTTGAGGCCGAACTATCTGCTGCAAAATCTCACAAATTCAAGTGATTCTTTCTCTTTTGTTTTGGTTTTCCTTGGCGATCAAGTAAGGAAACCAAAAGATGTGATCAAAGTGTTGGCAGCGAGTGAAGAGGCTGGCGGCCGCCTCAAGGCAGCGAGCCCAGCGAGGAGGAAATAGAGCAGAGCGGAGGAACGGGCGCCTATGAGAGCTCTGGRGGGTCCTTCAGCACACTGATGTGTCCTAATAGTGTGGGAAAAATTAGAGTTACTGTAAAATCTTATGGGCTCTGAATTGGAGGGGAGAAGGTTTTATATCRACAGAAGCTACCTTGAGGAAGTTTGAGTAATTACCTTATTCAAAAAGCAGCCCAATATTACATGGACAATCCTTTGATTTTACCTACTTAAGGTCCATTCCCACTTGCTGGTAGTTACGAATGTGGTGTAATTACAGGGGTAGCAAGGCCCCGATCTGACTCAATTCTGACACAGAGCCTTTTTAGAGGGGCAAGGCTAGGTCGTGGGCAGCTCCCTAGCTGAAAAACTGTCGTGATGCTCGCCTCATCCCTTCGATAATGATCGAGATTCAAGACTTGGGGAGTGGAAGTTCTAAGACTTCCTAAAATACATATTGTTGCGGCTAGTCGATTGATCAATTGGTCTTAGCTTCAGTGGAAGATTACTTGGGATCTGTTGTTGTGCAAGGGATTGGGGCTTGTGGACACCATGCAATTCGATTGGAAGCTAGCTAGCATGGATCTTGTAGAATTCTTTATCCAAACTTGCAATTGGTGATCAATGAGTTTCCACAACCATTGTACATGTTATCTTTGGCCTGTTTTTTGGCAAAGAATGTCCAACTCCAAGTTGCAATGGAGCTCCTAGGTTTGGGTCCCGCTTCATCCCTTATCTCAAGTTTTAGCTGAAACCAAAGAATCATTCATGAGTTAGCTAGCTTTTCAATAAATTGGTCAATCTTTCTTTGATTATCAATATTTATGATAGTCTGACTTCGACCTCTGCGAATGTTGTGCAAATGATTAGTTATTTCTTGATCTTGTCTTAAGATATGCGCACGATCAAGTCAATCATTTTTGTTACTTGTTGCAATAAAATCAATGTCAAAAAATCAATATCCTTTTGGTAATGTGTATGTATGTGTTTGATGCTTTCTTGCATAGTAAAAGGTAGCAGGAAGAAGTCCATGTTGCTCTTCCAACATCTGAAGAATGTTTGTATAAGAACATAAACAAGATCATAAGCATCAAACAAGACCGAAAAAACTACCGGTGATCTAGATCTCCATATTGAAGGTTTGTGGCAAGAACGTACAGAAATAAGATCATAGGCTTCAAACAAGGCCACATCAAGTAATGGAGGTCTGTCAATATTTACAGAAAAAAAAGATAATAGCATCAAACTAAGCCTCTAAATTTCACAATCTCCATAAGAAAAATATAGTCAGAACATAAATATGGCTATAAGTCTCAAAGAAGGACATAGAATTTTGCGATCTTAAAAAAGACATTTTGAAGCGGAAATAGAAACAAGGAGATGTATATATACGCATCAAGCAAGGCCATAAATTTCTACAATCATCATTTCAATGGCATCTCTTCAAATGAAAGACGGTGCCATCGATCCTTACTTGTCGATCACAGATTCCATGCAGAGAAATAGGGAGAAATGCACTGAACAAAACAAGACACTCCAAGAAGGCAAGAAATACATACTAACTGAGATCCACTTCAATTTCTACCAAATCAAGCTCCTCCATGATGTCTTCTTGCAGACTTGGAAATAAAAGGAAAACAACAACATGATCATTGCACACATGTGATGCAATTCTATGAGGAAAAACGTAACCAACTATTGATGGCAATTTTGGCAGTCCTTGACCTGAAMCTTTTGAAAATTCAAGAAGAAAGTGTTGCAGCTAGAGGAGGAGCGAGGAGCTCACACAGAGCAAAGGGAAAAGGTGACCAACACAACAATGAGGCCATTTTTTTGGCAAGGAGCTGCCCGCGACCCAAATTGCCCTCAAAAGATGCTCGGTGGCAAACTGTGTCAGATTAGGGCCTTTGTTACCTCTGTATTTACACCACATTTATAACTAACAGCAAGTGGGAACAAACCTTTATTCTTGATGCATTGGTTCTCACCTAGAAGAAAGGAGTTTTTTCAATGGAAATGCTAGGTACGAGGTTTATTTTGGGGAGAGGACTTTTATCTGATTTGGAAGTGAACTAGTGCTATAGGGATGAAACCTCTTGTAGTATGGTTGCTTGTAGGCTTTGGATTGAAGGCGAGGAGACTTTGCATAAACAAAAGCTCTATGAGAGGAAAAAAGAGTAGGATCTTATTTGAAAAAGTAAGCCAATATTAGAAGAAAATAAAGAATTTTGTGACTTCAAGGAGCAAGTATTTTTTGGGTTGCATTGGATAGTTGCAACTGGTGATAATCTAGAGACTTACAGTCACCATGGCAAATTTGCATGTCAAATTGTAGTTGCAAAGCAAAAATCGGTCGTTTCTCATTCATACAACATTTTTCTTGGAATTCTTCAATGAACTCTTTTAACACAATTCCTTATGTAGTATTTGCTTGTTTGCGATTTTTTAGCAACTCATTTGTGACTGATGTATGATTGACTCACTTGCAACTTATCTATGACTTCATTGTGACTTTTTACTGAGTTGTAGAATTTGTAGATTTAAAAATCTATGAACTAAAAGAATCTATAGATTGTAGAAATCTTAGAACTCTATTAACATAATTCATTACATAAGAGTATAATAACTTACAAGTCTTATGTACCCAACCTAATGGTACTCTTGATGATTGATATGGGCATTTGCAATGCACTCCCGGTATATTAGACGGTAACTGTATAACTAACTTTTGAACGGTAAATGACTGGTGAGAACTTGTAAATTGTTTCATTGGAATCACATACCAAAGGACATGGAGAAGGTACAAAAAAACCCTTTTAAAATTAGACACTGGAGAAGTACTTCAAAAACAAGGTAAAAATTTGAAATTATAGAGGTCTTAGCAAATCATAGTTACCAAAACATGATTTAGCCATTGACCCTACACATTTGGCCACATTTAGAGGGTCAATGGCCAAATGTGGAGGGTCAGTGGCCAAATCATGCTTTGATACCATGATTTGCTAAGACCTCTATAATTTCAGATTCCAAAGCTTGCTTTTGAAGCACTTTTCCAATGTTAATTTTTTTAATTTTTTTTGCACCTTTGGGATGCGATTCCAAATTTTCAAGTTCTCATCCATCATTTACCATTCAAAAGTTAGTTATACAGTTACTGTCCAATATACTGAGGTTGCATTGCAAATGCTCTTGGGAGTTCAAAATCCATCTTTCGAAGTCAATTAGAATTTTAGAGGTTAACAACAGAATATATTATTTAGGGCCTCTTACCTTACAATTTGGAAGACACAAACACGTGACGAAAGGTTGGAAAAGAAATGTCAGCCCACAAGATACGAGAGAAGACGGCAACATTCTTCATGGCGTGGCTCATAATTCTTCATGGCGTGGCAACATTCTTCATGGACGTGGCTCATAATTTTTAGACTATGTAGAAAGAAAATACACTCCATTCCTCAAGACTACAATTGCCACAACTGAAGAGATTTCTTCACTACTCATGATCCTGGAAAGAAGTAACAGTAGTCCGGCCAAAAATCATGTTCTTGATCCATAAAATTTCGTCGTACATCACAGGTAGTAATTTGGATTCGGACTCCTTTGAGGCAGAAAAAATATAAGTCAATATATCATTATTCAGTGAGTAAATCCTCAAGTTCTTCGGGACTCGCTTCTACAGGCGCCACTTTGCTTGAAACCCGTTTCTCAATCCTCAGGCTAACTTGCTGTGATACAACATGACTGCTATTAGTATGCGCATTTCAAAGATAGGAATCGACCAAATTTTTTTCCCATAGGTTTAACYTTACGTCAATAAAGCAACCAATCTTACGTCGACGTTAAATTAATGTCAGTTCATTGTCATATCAGCATCAACTTAAATAGCTATTAGTAAAACATTAAACCAAACCCAAYGATGTGAAGTTATTTGAGWGTTGTATTTGAAGAATTGCATGAACATAACAATAGAAGAAACATTAAACTAACATTAGATTGAGGTTGTTCGCTTCATCAAGCTCATACGCATTAGAAGAAAATTGATCTAATGACTAGTAATATTTGAGATGTATCCGACATCCACACATTTCAAGAAAGCCTTGCATCACAGAATTCGCGTCTTACCTTCAAATCTCCTGTGCTCCCGACCTCACATTTCGTGACCAGTGCTAGGTCAGGTTGCACAAGCCAGCCKGTTTCGATTGTAGTATCTCCCGATTCAGTCTTAAGTAACAAAGTCCATGTGTCTTTGGGAAGGTAGAGGTCAAGAAATGTACTAGTGAACGTTTTCTCGACAACGTCGGTGCCTGAGGAAACCAGATGGCCACTGCTGTACCCCTGCAATGAAGATACTCTCGATCAGCAATTGCTACATCAAAGTGAATGTGCGGACTGATTCCTCAAAAGAAGCTGGAATAAAACCTAGTAGCTTCCCCAAACACCATCTCGGAAGTCGTCCAGAGGGCTCCCATGCATAAGCTCATACATTATGGGGATAATTAAATTCATTTTATTCCCATAGTGTATRAGCTTATATGCAAAAGCACYAATTATATGGATTAGAAGTTTAAAGAATCAAATAACAAATAAAATGAAAGTAAAAACAAAAACCCAAGCCTCCAATTCAATACAGAACCACCCTAGCAATCACAAACAAACAAGAGGACAGACAAAAAAGATTCAGTTCCAGTATGTACGACACGTCAAGATGTAGGTTTCCAATACTGCTTAAAAGCTCATATAAAAATATTACAAAGTCGATATACCTGTTGACCTAGTGGATTTTCGAGGGTGTAAATTTCGGACTTCCATTTGCCATAGACAGAGGTTTGTAGCAACGSTTTTTCGGTGGCAAAAGCTTGAGTTACAGCTGCACAACCACCGAGAGACTCCCCATTCCGGAACGGACCTTCCCAAGCTTCACGATAGATGAGGACGCGTCTCCGTCTCCCTAGCTTTTGCAGAACGCGTATCCGGGTCTTGTCATGCACAAGGCATTGCTCGACCTCGATCTCATCTCCCTCACGCGAGACTTCCTTGCCTGCAGTTCTCGAAAGTGGATAGATTTAACAATGATTCTTCCAATTTTTTAATAGCTACAAAAAATGAAAATAGCAGCGTTAATTTCGAAGTACTAGTAAATTTAGCATTGTTTTTAGCAGCTCCAGCAATATATGAAAATCACATGCTTGCCTGGGCCTGGGCCTTGTCTTTCGTTCGTGACGCGGTTCCCACGCCAGACAGCTGTGTAGGAGCCGTTCTTGTGGTAAGCCAGTGCGGAAGCAGTCTGCTGAGGGTCACACTTCTCCACACTGTAAACAGTGGCAGCGTCAGCTTCACAGCCCACGGTGGGGAGCAACCTGATGACCTTGTACTGCAAATGGCCTTGCTCCGGATGCGCTTCAGTCGGACACTGAGTTTGCCAATCGTGAATCTGTTGCCCCCACTCGCGGAACGCATCTGGTACCACATCGCTTGGCAGCTCAAGAGGTTCCCCGAACATATTGAACTCGACACTGTACCCATCCCATTCTCCGCTTACCGAAGCACCAAACTCTTTCCAGGTCGGAGCTCCTGTCGAAATTCCAATCAACAACAACACCGTCACATCASCAATGCAAATTTCAAGTGCAGGACATGCCTAACCTTACAAGCCTTACTCACCATCATGGATGGTGCACTTTACTCATTTCCAAATCCGATTGCAAGGCAAAACTGGAAYACCGAATGTAAACCCTAAACCCCTAAAGCGGGCTAACAAAAACCATATAGGTCAGTTAACGAAGGACACTCTCTGCGCCAGGTGCATTTCCGCGTGACTTTACAGAAAATGAAATTCCAAGTAATCCGCGTTACAAACCCTAATTTGATACAGAAAATTGGTAGACGACGATATGCTCCCATGCTGCGTGTAGACAGCTTGCAAAACGCAATTTATCCATTGGCAATATATGTCGACATAAAATTTTATGTACAAAACAAAATTCCAATTGATAGTCATCGCCCTAGAACGGCAGTTCTCAAGATATGCCATAATTTACACCATTTCCCACCTCAAATTCAAATTGCGAAGCATTCCGTAGTTAGCGAGTCAAAGAACTGGGAGCCACATTCAAGGAGAGAAGCTGCGCATTCACAAAATTCACAGTTCATAGCATTGGTGCTAAAGGACATTGCAATTCTCACCCGAAGTCTTCCGAGAATCAGGTTCCCGGGTCACAGCCGGGGTCACAGCCGGGGTCACAGGCGGGCTCACAGGCGGGCTCACAGGCGGGTTCACAGCCGGGCTCACAGGCGGGCTCACAGCCGGGCTCACGGGTTTCTTCCACTTCGCCCCGTGGACGATGACGAGCCTTCGGTCGCCATTGATGCTTTCCCTACCACAATAGCTGTCGCGCCTTACAAAAGGAGCAGCCAGTRTAGGGCTTGAAGGCCCTTGAAGGAAACTCCCGGAAAACGAGCCGTCCCTTACAGAACATGCGGGCAACGACGCGAACCGAGAGCAGAAGGAGACTGACATGATGCTTGCCGAACTAACTGAAAAATTGCAATGGAAYAGTTTTGTGAGTGAGCTGTTGGTGCAAGAGGGAGTGCACAAAAGAGTAGCAACGACAGCCACAGAGAGCCGCACAGAAAAGAGGACTGCGGGAGAACTGACTGCTTCAGTGCCGTTTGTTGGCTCTGTCCAAAGGATAGAGACTATGGCATCGACTTTCGTTTTGAAGTCTGTGTTTCCGAATCCTATCTACAACCCCATTCACACCGTACAACAAGGTTAAGATTGGAGTGGAGATGTGAGGTTCAACTAGTGAATGAATTAACCTCACGGTTATATCTTTCCGGTTTCAAACTCGGGGGAAATCAGTATAGGAACTTATTACCGTGAGGGTCTGATTCGGCAGAGATGGAATTTCCACGTCAGGTTTTGACAGGTCTACGTCACTATGCACTAATCACAAGATGCCATGTGGAATTTAACCCCTAAGCGCTGAAACGACCATTTTTTGGTCGCTGCCCAACTTTGGGTAGAATTTCCGGGCAAAAAAAAACTTTTTTTTGAATTCTTTTTTTTTTCCTTGAAAATATTGGGTTGTCTTTCAGTATTTATATTCAAAACTAAGATCAGTAAGGTAAAAAAAAATCATAAGAGAAATAGCACAATGTGTTTAGAATTTTCTAGTGTTGAAAAACTTATTTGAGGAACGAATTGAATTTTTATGTCCAGATCTTATGCATTTTTTTACAATTCAATAGAAACCACTATTTTGACCAATCAAAAAAAAATCCAAGTGTTAAGAATAGAAATTGTATTTTTGGTGAATTTTYGAAGTTATATCTTCAAAATTCATTTGAAGAGAATCTGAAAATAATTTTATAATTTTGACCGTACGGATATCTTCTACTTTTTGTGCTTCACATAAACTTCTTTAATGCAAACTTCAAAAAAGTTATAGAATTTATATTTTATAACACATTGCTATTAACAATTAAGATTTTCCTTCAATTTTGTACCTACTTCTACCTAACAATTTTTATTGAGTGAAAATTATCTGTATTTTTGTTGAATTTTTTTTCTAGATTTTCAAGTCAATTTTATAATATAAAAAATGAAATTCAAAATCAATAGAGAAAAAATCATAAGTTATGAAGGTTTAAAGCTAAAAAATTTAATTGAGCAAGCTAAAGGAAAACATGTTTGTTTCACTTTAAACGCAAATATCTTGCAATCGACACGGCCAATGTTTGTGAAATTTTTTCTACACATTCTTATGCAAATCTAGTTCAAGATCCTATGGTTAAATATGCCAAAGAAACATTTTAAAGTTTTTTGGCTTTTTGCTTTAGAAATGGCAGTTTTGAGTGGTTTTGATGGAAAAAAGGCCTTGGGACTATAGGGTTTAATTTAGTGTAGTTGAAGAACGATGAGAAGACAAGTTCTTTATACAAGCAACACAATAGAAGGTAAAATTGTTCACGTGGGATATGTGAATTAGGCTTAATAGGAGGGTCATTGCAAGTAACACCAATCCTATTCTCCGTCACAAATTGTGTCGCTCTCTTGTAATCTTTAATAACTTTTGAAGCATAAACCCCCGTAAACTTGAAATTTTTACTAGAGATGCCTAACTTGATGATAATCATATTTTTTATTTTTCAAAAAATTTAAAAAATAAATTCAATTACATTTAAAAATCATTTTTGCTAATTTGTCATACTTTGAGGTTTAGAGGTTTTCACTACATTGTAAGTCACTAAATTTAATGATTTGGAGTTGAAATTTTCATGGTCCATTAACATAGTAGAAAAAAACATAGGCCAACCTATGGGAATCTAAAAATCTATTATTTTATGTCCTCCACATGAGTGCAAACAACACTCTCATTGCGCACAATTTCAAAACATTGATGATGGTTCTAAAACCATTTTTTTGGTGAAATCTCATCACTAGCAACTCTTCCCAAATGGGCAATTCTGCAATTTTTAATTTTTGAAAAAATCTCTTTTCCTATTTTTCACAAATTAAAATGTCAAAGTACCTATTTGAATCATGAGATTTTTCTAATTTTACGGTACTCCCAAGAATCATGAGTATTATAGCCAAAGTGTACAAAAAACGGTTTAGGGTTCAACATTGCCATGCGAAAAAAATTCTTGATGGTGAATGATAATTGGACTATTTTGGACATATTTTTTCATGATAACTTGGTTAGAGTGCAAGGTCCATCATACTACAAGGAGTTTAATCATAAATCAAACCACCTGTACTCGGATTTTGAACCATTTCAGACAATGACAACCATTCAATTTTCCATTGTAACATGAGCAAGACTAGGAAGAAAAGTAATAAAAGTGCGAGRTAAAATACAAGCTTTGAGGGCTTTCTAGTTGCCCTCCGAATGCTTGATTCTGTCTCTAATGGGTTTCTTTCTAGATAATAAGATCTATGAATTGCCTAAATACATGTGTGGTTTCCTTTTGAAGCATTTTTTTTCATCTAGTTTTATGAACCTAGGACATTTTTCACTAAGTTAAACATCAGATTATATGACTAAATGTGTTTGCGGTTATGGTGAATTTCATTAAAATGGCGGTATTATTAAATTGCAATTTTTGACAGCACCATTTTAATGGAATGTTGTGCCATTCTATTGGAAAATTCACCATTTTAACAAAATTCACCATGGTTATATATTTTATTCTCCATATATATATTTTGTTGTTTGTGATTTGAAGTGGCTCGCTTGTGAGGTGAACAAGCCTTTTGGAGTTTTGGGTTGACCTTTCATCCCAAGAGGTACTCCAACCCCTCCGCAGGAACGGTACTACATCTTTCCTTCCGCAACCCCAACTCTAGTAGAGTACTCTTCAACGAATGCAGAGACTAGCTGGTGCCATCTCATTTGATTTCCTTCGTCAAAGGTGCCATCAAATCTGGTGTAACTCAGTGAGCGGCGGCACTAGATTAGGATTTAAAAGGGAAATTAATCCTGAATTAGTGCAGTACTTTAAAATTATGACAAGGCTGTTATAGACTTGTGTGATAGTCTCCTGAAGATACAAAATAATCAATCATGTCTCAAATGTTTGCATTCTTTTTGGTTCGATTTGAGGAGTCGAAGTAGAGCGACCGTGRTGCTCCGAGATGCAATCAAAGGAGTTCGAAGCGAGCATTGATCATTCGACATATATGAAGTGAACATTGATCCCATGTCACTCGCAGTTGCGAGAAACGAAGCCTGCTGCGGTGGAATGACCCTTTCCTGGACATCAATTTGTGCTTCACAAAGGCAGTGAAACTGAGGACCCGACTGCGAAAGGAGCGTCACCGGGGGTCCTTGTACAATGAAGTCATCTTTTCCCCAGACTACATCAGCAAGCCGCGGTGGCTTTGGAAGGAGGACGAGCACGGGTTCCTCACCCCGAGGTTTCGGAAATGCCCCCGYGCCAAACTCGGGCGAGCCATTCCCTTGCTGTGGAACGAGATGGACCGGGACGTGTGGCTGGCGGAGATGGCCATCAAGGATGCCACCATCACGTTTTGCTGGATGACGTGCATGACTGCAGTGGGYGTGGGCGCCAACTTGATTGTGGAAGACCTGAAACTCGACCACGACATGCCGGGTGTGTTGGTGGCGGGCGCCCTGTTCGCAGTGTTGCCGGCTTTTCTGTGCTTGGCGTCGTGGATGGGAGGCGCCTGCTGGAATATCACCAGCTTGGTCGCATTCGCCTACATGGGAGAGAGTTTCTGCTCCAGGCACACTGTGGTGTCGATYATCGTGCGCATGATGGCTCAGGCACGTACATTTCTATGTCTGAGACGTCCAATAATTGTTGAACAGGTCTCAAAAACTCTGCGCTTGCATGCACCTTCTTAATTAATGGATGATCTCGAAGATTGATGATCATCATTAAAAGAACGACAGTTTCGAATCGATTGGAACGCGTCTTTACGATGAGTGACATCCCAAAAGTTCTCGCATCATGGATCATGGAATGCTACTAGGCCTGTCAGCTTTGTCACTTCTGGAACTCGTGTCCTTTAGAGAAATTAAAGTAAAATTTTTCCTGACAATTGAATGTATCGATCGGTTCTTCCACTCACTAGGCTGTGCATGCGTGGGTTGACCAGCAGATGGTGGCTGCCGTGTGGACAGCAGTCTTCATCATCAAGGTCGTCCCCCCGGAGTTCAAACACTTAGTCGGTGGACCGACGCTTCACGTGGACCCTGTCAAAGGCGTTTTAGTGGAAGGGATCCTCTCGTACATTCTGATGCTGGTGTCTCTGATGACCACGCTGCGAGGACCGAAGAACCCCAGATACCGGCAGCTCATATCAGTGGTGACCACGGTCATGCTGGTCATCCTGGGCGGCGCCAACACCGGACCGTCAATGAACCCAACGAATGTACGTGAGCTTGCTTTACCCTGAGACAGTGCACTCTTTTTGTATCGCATCAAGGGTGTTCAATTAATTAGCTAGCATCCTGTGTCACTAAATCATTGTAATTGATGAAATGGGTCACGCGATAATGTGAAAGCAGAGCCTCAACCACATGAGAAATAACATGAGAAATAACCTGGTGAGCCATGGGAGTGGCGAGGGATGCTGTTTCTCATATAATGGGTTTCGTCTTTCACATTACCGGATATATATAGAGCCTCAATTAATGTTGGATGGTTCACTTAGATCTTTCTCAATCGTGCTCTGAATCGAGGGTTTAAAAAGAAGGGTATCATGTAACGCTACAACAGCCACATGTTATATAGAAAAGAACATGCTTCTCGTCATGCAATGAGAGACTTGAGTTCCATTTAATATCCTGAAATGGGCTCCATTGAGTTCATGTTCTGTCGGCATTAATTCTGGCTACACATTTCCAAGGAATCTGAGGTCTTGGTGTCGTGCTTGAACAGTCGTCGGAGGCTTTTGTTTTACATCAAGTGGCTGTCGCCTTACATTTTGAAGGTGGTGTGGCAGTCATACGGATGGGCAGTTGTAAATGAAATGAACGAATCCGTGGAGCATTATGCTGTGTATTGGTGTGGGCCCTTAGTAGGTTCTCTGGCTGCGGTCAAGACAGTGAAGTTGTTGTTAGGCCCAATTGATGGCAAAAAAAGTAAGTGAGCCGCTTGACTTAGCACGGCCTATTTTATAAAAAAAGGAGGCGAACTGATTCGACACGGCCGGTCTGGCTTTGTTTGGTATGAGGCCCGCCATGCATCCAGCTGAGAGGAGCGATGTACGTATTCTCTGCCACTGTAACAATTGTCTCCTTCCTCTTGAATTAAACTGTTTTGTGATCCAATAGGGGACTTGAATTTGGTCGAAATGCAGCAAGCAATTGAAATAGTTCATGATTTCTTCACGTCAGTACGACCTGAAGCGATGMTAAGTCWAAATCTAACTCTGAATCTTATATAGTATCACATCATAGCTAAGGTAGTGTGGTATACAACCTCCAGTTTCAAAATTGCGTTAGAAATTCTTCTACAGTATATTGCTTTACGAAGGTTTAGCTCTTGTTACACCACTTGAAACCAAAGATCGATCTCTCCTCAGCTCTAGATCTATCAGCTAAAAACTCACAATCCTACATATGCAAAAATGCTCAAACATGCACAAACGATCTGCGAAGTGTCAAAGAGACTGCTCCCATATCGAAACGCCGTCATAATATTATTCAGCAACGGCAGCTCACAACCCAAATCTGGAAGGGATCCTGCAGGCATTAAGGGTTAAACCCTAAACCCTAAACCCTAAACCCTAAAACCTCCAAGTCTCCAACCCCCACCCTCACTACGTCTGCGGACAGATCGCATTGAGAAGCACGTGAGCAAGCATGATATCCACGAAGTAGAAATGCCCGTGCCACGGATCCGGCGGCCGTCCATAGTGGCCCCCATCGCTGTACCGATTATCATAATGGAACGGGAAGCTCATATCAAACTCATCCACAATCTTCACATCCACAAACCACTTCTGCACTTGCTCCGTCACAATCCGATTGAACACTTCCATCTTGTGCGGATTCGACCGCGAGCCTCTGGAGGTTCCCGCTGGAGCCACCGTCGTCCTGTACACCAACTGCGGAGCTTTCTCACTCACATTACTGAAGATGTCGCGCCAATACTCCATGGCCATATCCACGGTTTTCGTGAAGCTCTGGATGTTGGGGTGGTGCAAGCCGTCATGCAAGCCCGAGTTCATGATCACTGTGTCGGGGGAGAGAGGCCCGGTGAAGAAGCGGGAGACGTAGCGGCTGTAGTGAGGATTCTGTAAGCTGTCAAGGCCTATGCCGTTGTCGTCCACCGCAGGGTGGCCGTTGAAGTGGCTGGAGATGCGAAGCTCTTGGGAGGGGTCGGAGGGGTTGCGGAAGAAGTTCTGGTAGCTGCGGTCGATGCCGAAGTGGAGCAAGTCACGGCCTGGAGCAAAGTAGTGCAGCAGAGGACGACGTCAGTTCAGTAATCGTGGACACAGTCAAGCATGTTTATACGTCACTCAATGTTTTCAATGCACATGCATACTGTACACGCGTGCTGGGGATTCAGGAGGAAACTCAGATCTATCGAACGATTGTGAACGTAACATTCGTGAATGAGGATCGAGTCGGAAGAGTGAACAGGTTGCCATCCACCTTGGAAAGCAAGCACATCGTAGCTCCTAACCAAATTAATTCTTCAAGGTTGGGGCAAAGTACCAGTCTGCTGGACCACTATCAAGATTAGCAATTCTAAGTTGTTGTGAAATATATAACCTATTTTAAGATTCAATTCGATTAAGTTCCTAGTTTCTCTACGCTGAACCGAAATTGTTCTTCCCCAATAATGAAGTTTCAAAACATTCTGGAATTTTTTTTAACACAATCTAATGAACGTCGAATCTGCCAAGGCCCTACGTACAGACCGGTAGGACAAGGGGAACATGTCAACGAGGAACGTGCACGCTGTGTCATTTGCCATACATGATCTGTGCAATGCACGTTGCCATGTAGAGCTGTAGCGGGTCATGAATTCCCCCAACCTACGATTTTGCCCACTAGTCACTCAGGGAGACGGTGCGTTGCACGATATCCCAGTCGTCGCTCTTGAGATCGACGCCGTGATAAGCGTCGAACAGAAGAAACGCGGAGAAGTTGTAATCGCTGGCATAACTGTCGGGGACCAAGAGCTCTACCGAGTAAGTGCCATTCTGCAAATCCTCGCTCCGTGGACGCGACTTCCACAGCGGACTGGAAAGGTCGAGTTCGTAGTAATCCCCACCTACAAAAATCTTTGTACAGTAAATTATTGACAATCCCATGTAACTGGTGCCCAACACTTCATAATCACAGAGAGATCTGTAATCCTACAGGAAAAACAAAAGCTTTTCATTAGATCCTGGAATTGGCAAATGAATTCCAAGAATATGAATATAGAATTCTGCAAATATCTAATTCATCCTGCCTCTCTGAAAGGAAGAATCATGAAATCTGTGGCGACTGCAAAATTTTCTGGTTTAATAGATTTATGGGGTTACCTGCACATCGACGCTCGCCTTCAAGGGTGTAGGATTGCAGCCAAAACTTGTGCACGACGTTGGTGGGGAGAATGTCGGGAAGTCCGATCACTTGGGTGCTGTTTGTGTTTTGGTTGTAACAAGGTCCAGTTCCATTGCGCTCAATCTCCGCCACGATCTTGCCTGTGATGTTGTAAAATGGTGGTTTAGCTCTCCGGGGAGATGCATCCATACGCATTTGAGAAAATCGGACATTCGGAGTTACGACTCGAAACGAGTAAAGAATGATCATCATCGCCAGTATTACGGAGCCTGCAATCACACCCGGTCTCTCGACTTCCTTCAACCCCCATCTTTGTAGAAACTTCATGTCTGAATTTTTGCTGGTATATAAAAAAATTTCTTCAGCTGGTTACGGTCATGATTCACAAGTTGGAAACAGAGAAATTTCCGAAAGCTTGAGTTTGTGAGAAGGCTACCGAAAGCAACAAAAGACGAGGATGCATGGTTACTGACTAAATTGAAGGATGTTTTCTACGCGACATGCTTCAGGAATCAGGACTCAAATTATGACAAATGTTGTGTAGAAAATGAGCTTACAATCTGAAAAGGAAAAGAAGCTTCGTGTAGGAGACCTGCTTTCGAATCCCATAGCACGAAGGAAGACGTGTCAGCTTCGAAAATGTAAGTTAGAGGTGACTGCAAAGACGCCGCTACGGCAACCTTTCTTCCCCAACACAAACGAGGTACAGCCACCTATTGCACGAATAGGACAGCGTGAAATTGCAGTTCATGAAGGAATTCTCAGTAAGCTACTTTTCAACAGCAGTTACGTCGAACGTGGTGAAGGTAAAACAGCCCATTGATGTCAGAATTTGGGGTTTGGCTTCACGCTACTGTTTAAATTTTTCAATTTTTTCCCCACTTAACCCATGAGCGCCCAGCCCATGTTCACAAAAATCCAAACCTTTCCATATTCATTCCAATTAAATCATCACCTAAGAAAAGATCCACATTAATTGACCGTACCGATTGGTAGTAGAGACATGTCTGGAGATATAAGAAAAAGGATGCGTCCTTTGACCGTACCATTGAAAAGATTATAAGAGTCAAACAATGACATCTCTCAAAGATGAAGAGGCCATATTTTGGCCCCTCGGGCACTCAGGGATTAAAGACAAGTGTGAGAAAGAGCAAGTGCAATTGAAATTATATTTTTTCCATAAAGTATGAGTTTGCTAGGAATTTTTTAAGTGTTCAATTTTCCATGGCCCAACAGGGTCTGTAGAACACCCCATAGCCAACAAAATCTGAACCCATGATGGTCATCTCACTACCTAATGCAATCACAATATTTTCTAACATGGGATGCCTAAAAAGTCAATCCTTGTAATGAATTTCACACTAAAAAGTTGGAAGTGCCTTATGTGGTCACTAATCACTCCATCACTAGTTCACTATCATGTAAGACATTGATTGTGGCCGAGATCTCAAAAAACTAAAAAAACCACAATGGGGCCACGTCATAGGTGACCACTATGGAAGAAATAATAGCAATGGACTGTCTTACCTTAGTGACAATGAAACCAAGGTAAAAAAGAGTACCCCTGTTTTCTTTATTCAAAATATAATTTCCAAAGTAACCGACATATTTAGAATTCAATGTTCACCCCTTCAACCCCAATGCTTTTCTCAATGTTTGCTCATTTTTGGTTATATCTTGAATAGAAATGTAATTTACTGTAATTTCATGAAATTGGTCATTAAGGAAGGGTCGTCTTTTAATAAAGATTCAAGTATTACATTGTATGAATTAGAAGTTAAATAGTGATTATAGAGTGCATGGGCAAGCCCTTTGTTCATCATCAAGAATATGGACCAATTGGAGCAATTAACCTCTAAAGGACCATGGCCTTTTTTTGTGAAAAAACTCTGAAAATTGCCATTTCTGTAGCAAAGAGTAAAAAAAAACTGGAATTTGTTTTCTTGCTCATCTAACATTCTAACTGTACAATCTTACACCTAACTAGTATGAGGATGTGTGGAAAAAATTTCAGAATTTTTGGACCCACGGATTGCAAGATATCTACGTTCAAAGTGAAAAAAACAGGTTTTGTAACACATTGTTGGACTAGATTATTTGACTTTGTACCTTCTTAACTCTTTTTTTTGCACTATAGAGATTTGAGCTTTAAATCTTTATGATGGGAAATTGTGTTGAAAATCTAGGGGGAAAAAAATTCAAAAAAAAACTTAAATTTTATTCTTTAAAAAAATTATTAAGTAGAAGTAGGTACAAGATCGAAGGAAAATCTAATTTATTAATATCTCTAAGGTGGAATTAAAATGCACTACTCCCAATGGTGAGATTGTTCTAGAATTCAAACTAAACCATGTGGAACTTTTTTTCTTCTTAAAATTATAAAAATTGCATTCAGAAATGAATCCTACAAATTACTTTCATGGTTACTTTTTCAAGAAGATTCTCCAATTGCCCAAATGACAAGATTGTCCATAACTTTCTCATAACAAATCCAAATGGAATGAATCAATGCTTTCCATGTAGACAAAAATATAAAATATGAGAAAAAAAATTCAAATTTTTGAAACTTTTATCTACTGCCCCCTCTCCCCGTCCCCCCCTCTCCCTTGTGTTGAGTTGTTTTGGGCATAACTTTTGTTCCTGGGCACCAATTGAAAAAAAACGTTATATTCCCATGAAGCTAATTAGTTTTTCTATATTCAAAAGAAGTTTAAGAAAATCAAGACAAAAATTGAGACTGTAGATACATGCTTGAAATCTACCTTGTCTCCCAAAGGGACAAATGGTCCTTTAGGAATTAAGGGTTAAGAACTTGAGATTCATCCTTTTCATGTCTAAATTGTATGAAATTTTTAAATTGTATAGCCTCTCCTACACAATGAAGGATTTTTCAACAATGCCAATAACATCTCATACACTTGATGGTTGCAAATATGTATGGCAATTGACAATCTTAGAATCTTAGAAGTTAATATATTTAGATGTATTTTTAATTTTATCAATTTTAATCTTAAGAGTAAATATTCTACAAGAAACTAAAATTAAAAGTATTTTTTGTTTGTAAAACATTAAGTAGGAATGGTAGAGCTCAACCTCCACATGTTAATAGTGATTCTTTGATATCATTTTTAAAAAATTATTTTTTATAGCAAGGGAATCATTGCACAAGCAATTGGCATTTGGTTTCTTAAAACCACAATTTGAATCCTTTAACTTCAACTACATGATCTTAAGCAACAGAGGAAATGCAATTTTATTTTGAAAGTATATGTACTAAATATTTGGAAATTTTGGAAATTTTATTGAGAGAAATACAAAGTAATACCAACTATAAACATGACCCTAAATAT
This sequence comes from Pleurozium schreberi, assembly GCA_006891605.1. Taxonomy (NCBI): domain Eukaryota; kingdom Viridiplantae; phylum Streptophyta; class Bryopsida; order Hypnales; family Hylocomiaceae; genus Pleurozium; species Pleurozium schreberi. Next base: position 54,664 of record VACF01002447.1, on the reverse strand, counting down.
TCACGTTCTTTTATCAATCACTTCAAAAATTTCCACAAGGTTGTGAAAATTTTCAAAATTGTAAGAAATGTCTATTTTTTATAATTTCTTAGAGATTTTTGGAATAAATTACTGAAAAAAAAAAAAATTTGGGGTCATATTTAAGATGGCAACATTTCATTCAATAAAATCCAAAATTTTATTAGTTGTTTGCAATATGATCTCCAAAGAGAGTTGCATTCTCTTGACTAATGAAGACACCAATTTATACTATTTTAAACCATATTTTTTTGTTTGTGTTTCATAGTTTACTATAATAAGAAAAATTTGGCAAATCCCCAGCCCCACCTCACTTAAGATGGATTTGGTGAATGTACTTAAAAAAACACAAAAGGCCTCTAGTAGCAAAGGCATTTTCGAGGTTGATTTTCTGCGATACATTGCCAAAAAAAAAAATCTGCACCGAAAGGGTGTCTCTTTCCAAAGCTTCACATCATGGTGGCTGCACTGGAGGGCACTTGTTAGAACATAAAGTCTGCCCTTATTTAATATAAACAWTAGTGGGATGCTTCCACAAAATATCCATAATCTACATAAACATCATCTCAGCAATGCTTGATTATCCGATTAAAAACTCATCAACTATCCTCACTTCTAAAAATTGTCCTAAAATTTCTCATACCCTGATGGGCCTTCAAACTCTAAAATCGGMTTAAAATTCTCCCCCACACAAATCARTCAARGGGGATCAACGAGCACATGATGTATGCATACAAGATCCGAGAAGTAGTGCACTGCGCACTCCTTGGCRAGCGCTGCATGAGCTGTGCAAAATGACAAAAACTCTGTAAGATCAATAGATCCTTTTCTGAAAAGCAATGTGGATCGGATAAATCCATGCCCCGGTATCCCGAAGGAGAAAGAACATAAACATATCAGATAAGACCTGCGAGAGCAGCAGCAGGCCCTGTTAGACCCATTGCAGCAGGTGGCGGTGCTGGGCCTTGTGCTGGTCGTGATACAAATGGGATATCCATTACTTGCTCTTTGATAAGCTCCTTCAACCTGGAGAACAGTCAATAGATCACCCACAATCAAAAAGGTGCATAAAATTCATCATATGCATCTACGCAAAAAAACACCAAATCAACCCATACTCAACATTTGATATCATTTAAATAAAGGGGCTCACTAGAGAATATTGCGCAAAGAGCATTCAAAAGCGCTGTCACCCAGTGGCGGAAATAAAAATGAAGAGTTAGGTCACATGAAGTACTCATAAGTTGTGTTGGGCTCTTCTGAAGCAACTGTTATCCTCATTTGTGTCCTGTCCGACGGATCTGTCTCAACACGTACCTGTAGCACATGAACCTTATAGTTAACACCAACCCCAAGATTTAATTTATCTGTACATAGAGGAAATGCCTCTACAGTCTCCACGACAGATAACGACAGTCTGTGTTCCTCCAACGGGGACGTAAGCACATAACCGCTACAGTAGCTGAGGAGTCTTATTAATTATATCTCAAAACTATTGTATGTAAATTGCCATAACACACTCTGCAATGGATACAGTTAGCTGTTGCAATTAAACAACACTTGAATACAGGACCGAACTCACAGCATATTTACATTCACTAACTGAAGTACCCTGTCATGACCTGCGAGCAAACTTGCAATACTAGGTACGTAATGCATTCATTACAGGATTTGATGTTAAAGACGCGCTAGAGGTAGTGCAAATGAGGTGAAGTGAGAATAAGTACCAAGCACAAAGTGGCTGCGGTTCCATAGTAGAATGTGGTTGCCGCAACAATGTTGTTGACATTAGGATCCTGAAGCATTCRAGAGTCAGTACCCCTTTTAGAATTATAATATCTATTAATCAAAGTCAGGGTAAACTACATTGTGATTCAAAATCAAAGATACACTAAAATCATGAGAAAAGACGCACAGGAGACACGAGTTGGAACATACAAGGCCAGGAGCGACACCAATATGAAGGCGAATGAAGAGGTCTGCCATTTCCGCCAGAGGCATAGGCCTTACACCGCGGACCTACAAAGTTCAAGTCACAGACTAAGCAACAAAGCGGGCAGTGATGCCTCACTTAACAAAACGCGAAACTGAATGATTGATCGCGATAATTAAATTTGAGCTGGACACAATGTCAGGTTGAAAAATAGCAGACTCCTATCACAAGCAGAGCATCAACACGAGAAGACCTAAAACAATTACATTACACTACGTACTGCTAAATAACATACTGCAAGAGAGACGCATTCATGAACCAAGACAGAAACACAGTCGGAAATAACTACCACTTCTTGAAGCTTAGTTGGTGGACCCCCAAGTGCCCTCCATCGGGCGACAAATTCGTTAGCCGAAACAGGAGCAACTTGCATAAATTTGTTTAAAGTAGTAGGCAGCTTTGCTGCCACATTCACCTGCCCATTATTTCCAACGTCAGCTTCGCTTTCTCCTTAACTCGTACAGAGAAATATGATGGTCACAGAAAATATGAGGTGGTACTCTCATTCCGACATAACCTACAACAMGCTGCAGYTAAACGACAAGGAATGCTCCACAAAGAAGTCTAATAAAAACTTSAATCAAACATGAAAGTCTGCTCAATTGCTCTAATATCCTCCAAAAATTCTCAAGATTTAAGGTTGAGTGCATTACAGGTGTATGACCCACAGTATAGCTGAAGTCGAGAACCGCAGTTTCTCTGCTTGCACCAATACAAGCCACATCAACTGGAACTTGAACCTGCCACATCATGTCCCACAACATGATGATAAATAGTCAAAAGCCTTGATCGATATCATGCAAAGGTCTCTCATGCAAAGCTCTGGTCGCAGCTAAGCAATTGCTGTCTTCTCCCCACATCCTGTTACATAAAATTGATCTAACCCCTTAAATCCCAGAAGGATGTAAACAATCCCAAAGATGGTTTAGATTGGTAAACATAAGTTACTATCWCTCAAAACGTTCTGAATTACTGGAAACAGATGAAGAGCTTACCTGGGCTCTTGGAGGGATGGTGCTGGGAACAACAGCTGATTGCGTTCTTAGATGAGGTGGGGGCAAGACTGAACTTCGAACATTTGTCAACGATCCAGTGTGCTTATTCCCAACAAAAAGAACCATTCTACCTTGGGCATTACGCCACTCTGCCTTCAAACCAATCTGCATGATTTTAAAGGATTAGGATTCACATCCTATCGTCAAAGATAATGACTCACCGCTAACTGTGACCACATACAAGCAGGTGAGAAGCTGGAAAAGAAAATGAAAAGCTCTCAACGGAGATTCTTCGGATGAACGTAGAAARCAAAAAATCAAGCATGACACAGAGGTAACTATTTGCTGAGACTGGAGCATTAGACTTCAAATTTATCAAGATTACTTCAGTGTACATCTCCTCCAGTGATTAGGTGCATCATGAACACACCAATAAGATGCACGCAGCACAAGATGTAGGATTTCAAAAACAAGCATACCTGTACGTAAGGATCTTCATACAATACACCACTATCCTTCAGGACCAGTTCTTTGAACCATTCCGCAACATTTCTAAGAGGCTGTACAGGACAATCGGATTTATGCAATGTTATTCATTGCATTATTCAGATATATACTCGCTATTACTCATTGCATTAGCCATTCCTCTCAAATTCAAGAGTGACTAGAAATCAATACTTGCGGTTGTGATGTACATGGCAAGCTYCTGATCTAGGTCTCTGACATCAGACCTGATGTGAACAACTACCTACCAAATCCTGGAAAGAAAAAAAAGCATTTTAAAAGAATTACAGTATAATTTCTATTATGATACATGTATGTCACGAGGCTGCTATTACATACCTGAACCTGCGCAGGAGCTCCATCAAGAAGGGCCAATGCAAGTGAGTCTCCAGAGACCGCTGCTCCAGCAGGTGCTSTTGGAAGAGGTGCTTCTAGTGCCAGCATACCACTGGGGTTCGTAGAAGCTGCAGAAGGAGGTGCCTCAATAGCAAGTGTGCCCATGAGATCACCTAGTAAGTCACTGCCAGAAACCCCAGAACCTTGTCGTGGAATTGTTCCATTAGAGTACACTTGCGATTGGGAAGGAGGTACTGCTTCTGCCGATTGAGGAGGCTCTGAATCGCCTGCTTCCTCCTGCGTACAGAAAAACCGGTTAGAGAAATAGCTACAATTATGCTTCGTTGCTACACACTGGAGGAAATGACAAATCTAAGTTCCTCCAAATGTTTCATTATACCGCAACAGCAGTCAAGGCCTCTAGAAATTCATCCTGTAATAGATAATTTTGTAATCTTATATTGGTTAAGAGCCTGCTGAATGTTAACCTTGAGGGTGCAGGTTCACACAACTTCTATCCTGACTTTCTCTTAAGGGGCATAACTTATAATTAAGAATCCAAAGACTGAATGTAGACTGCACTTTGCAGCATCCATAGAGTCATAAATTTTATGATGTTGAAGCAATAAATATGCTGCGATATCCAAGTAAATAATGAAAAGCCGTAGATTACTATATCAAAAATAAAAAAGTTGTTCAAGCAAGAAGTTTTAAAATGATTGAACTTAAGGAGGATCTGTTCTTGTCAAGGAGAAAGTCAACTGCGTACTGGATATCGGCCTGAAGTAGCTGCTTTTGATACAGAGAGAGGATGAAGGCCACCGTTGTCAGGCTGAATATCTACCACTACCAAGGCCATCGAGTTTTGCTGCTGCAACCGCATCTTAGTTGCACTCACTTCCGCTGCATCTCCATCTGTATCTTCTGCTTTCTTCAATAAAACAGACTAGACAACACACAGACTTTTGATTAAAAATGGTGATAAACATCAGATTCAGGTAAGTAATACCTACATAAGTGCATGCGAAMTTCCAGGTACGAAGAGAGTTTTCAATGGTCGGAATTGGCAAGCAAAACTACCTCCAATAAAATCGCACTGCCTATTCGATCAATCTCATACTCAGAAACATGATGCCAAGCCCAAGATACATGAACCTTGTAATTCGAATATCACCCCTAAAGTAGTACAAACCTGGCGCTCAGGAAACTTAGGCATTTCAGCCATAATGTCCACCATGGCAAGTCCTTTACGACTCAGCGCAAGAAACTCCACAGCTCTTTGCTGCACTTCAGCATCAACGGAGCTCTCATACCTGCTCACCGTCCCTCAAGAATTATTGGTAAGAGAAAAATTCAAACTCACAATCATCCCGCCGTGATAAAGCAAAGTTTTAAAACACGGCACAATGAGCAGTCTTTTGCTAACTCCTTACTCCAAAACAATAAGATGGTGCGCCTTAATACAAATAAAATACTGATGTCAGATTAAAAGCAAGGTCGAGTTGTTCAACGCCAAACGAAAAATTCTAAAACTCTATCATCAAGCCCCCATCTGTGCGCAACAAGGAGATAATTCCTGTAATAAGGATAACCAACAGTAAGAGATCTTGATGACATGAAGAAAAGACCATGCTACCTTCTAAACACTGCAACGACCTGCTCCACCAACTCTGGGTTAGGAGGCTGACAGTGCATCATGATCTTCACACACGCTGAAAGTAGTAAGGCCTTAGTAGGAGTTCTGCAACAGATATCCACAGTCAGTAATTAAATGAAGCTTCAAGGGCAGAACACTCTGAAGACTGAAATAACAAGAAGCAACTCTCGCCTTTGCCAACAAGAAAAATTACATTCAAATTCCGTTCAGAACTTCAGATTCAGAATTTGAGAGATTAGCGAGTAACTTGCAAGAAGGTATTATGCCAATATTGCTCACGTGACTGCTGAAAATTTGTCATTTAAAATGAAGAAGATTTCCTTGGGGCTGCAACCTGGACGCCGAGCTAGAAGATGGCTATATTCTCCTAATAAATACCCTGAAACCTGCATGCACCGAGGAATCGCTGACGAACTTAAGTTACTAGGTCYAGAGCGCCAAATACTGATGTAGGTTTGAAGAGCAACCACGATGCAAACGCTAGCAGGTGAGACGAGCATCCTACTGATTTATCCTATTAATGAGGGCGCAAAATAGTGCCAATGCAAAATTAGARTCACTACAAAATAAATTTTTGGGTGAAAATTAGTAGAATACAGTGATGTCCGGCCTGCACTAATTTTACATATAATACAAATAGTGTGACTTTGGTAAATTGGTGTCACAAGCACAAGCACAAATACGATGAATCAGTGCATCTGAGTCAGGCCAGTGCAAATTAACATGATTCAAGAGAAGACAGCATATTGACCTAGAACTTGATCAATTCCTGTCTTCTCTTGCTACGTTTCAACTACTCTCTCAGACAAACAGCAAAATCTCTCTCGAACAGAACAAATATCAACCTCAAATGTCTTAGGTTGGTAAAAGGTAAACCAAAACATACCTACAATATCATTTCTTACATTTCTTACATTGATGGGAAACTTTCAAGTTATGAATGAATAAATTACCTTCACCATAGTTTCATGCACAGCAGGCTTGTCCAAGTAATCACGTGCCTTCGCAGCAGCATACGCCTGTTGCCATTAAAAAAAGTATAAAACACATGAATATACAAATGCAAAATCATGGTGCATTTTTCAGGCAGGATGAATTAACTGGAGTTAAGTGGATTCCCTGCATTAACCCTAAAACGTACTCAAGTGCACATACATTTTTATCCAAAGTTTATACGCTAAACGAACTGCACAATTAGATATGTAAGCAGAAATATTAAYAAATGTAATCAGTACCTGTAGATCATCATTGTTGGTCACAAACTGGACCACTCGGTACCAAATATCATCACTCACGAAATCACCAGCCTTCTCAATAAGCTGCAGTATAACATCAACATACCTGCGACACCAATTACAATATTATTAATTTGTAATMCAAGGCTGCAAAATGGGTTGCTCAACAGTAAGCGTGGAGCGGCAATATGGAGCAGACAATACGACAGTATAGATCCCGCTGATAGAAAATCTAAATAACACACACACACAAACGGCATTGGAAGAAGAGTTTCCTATTCCAGGCAGAGTAGTACCATGACAAATCTGGAGCAAACTTCTCAGCCAGAATGGCAGCTTTTAATGCGATTTCTTCCCGGATTCCGAAATCAGCGGTTGTCAAATACTGTCATGAATGTAATATTTCGTGATCAATAAAGCGTAAAAAAATCCACAAAAGCGGAGGGGCATTATAAAAAAAAAGGTCGGATATTCACCCAAAAATTAAAGGAAAATGAAAAAGAACAGAGCATTCAAAATGTAAAGTATCCAGTATTGAAGGCTGAGACCTGTAAGAGCTCTTCTACAATTTCCTTCGCATTGGTGACATCACACATGCCATATAGCAAGTCCAAAGAGCGCCTCCGAATGCTGCCACAATTCGGCATGACTATCAGGTTCTTCAAACTCGAGAACAGACAAAGTGACACAAATTTAAAAGCCATTTGCTTCTGGAATGTATATAGGGGACAAGAATCAATACAACCACGCACCAACAATACATTCTACAACCAAAATCAAGTACACAAGTCAAGGGCCAACTTCCTTGTCTGCAAGCGGTACATACAAGAGGGAAACAGTATGAGATTCTTTCTGTCACGTTAGCAGACATAACTCAGACAATTTAAAAATGGTTTAGACAATTTAAATGATTTAGTATGTTTCCCCTCAACAGTCGCCAAAGATATGGAGTAGGACTTCATTACCTGATATCAGGGTCYTTCAACGATGTGATAATTTGCGATTGATGCTTCTTGATGCTTTCCGCCACATCTGCTACTAGTAACATTCTTGTCATATTTTCCTAAAAGACATGAAAAGCACCAAAATTCAGCCACTGAATTTTTCATCTTTTTCATCTGTCAAAGTATAAAATGCGATTATCTCCAAATGCCTTTGATGTAATAATTTCGACACTTGAATAAAAACACAAAGTGCAAGCAAGGATTCCATCACGAACCAAACCCAAATAACGAATGTTGGGCTCCCGGACAGATATAAATTTTCCCAGTAACACGACGCATTGAGACATCATCTCCTTTTCAGCATCCAAGTGCATGACCTGCAAAGCGAACATCATCACTCAAAAGACCTATAATAATATCTCCATGATATATAGGACAGTTGCTGCTGAACACTCGACAACGAAACAAGAKAATCAGTACTAAACTCACTTGAGAGCATATCCGCAAATATGAAAGTAATCTGCTACAATCAACTTTACAACGATAAATTACAAGTGCGTGCTAAAAGGAATTGGACAGGATAAAGAAGCCGCTTTACAATGGAACAATCATCCTCAAGATTTCCGATATTCAGGATGAAGAGAAGTACCAGGGCGAGTGCCTCAAAAAGGACAGCATGAGATGCATTGTTTTTGTTAACATTTTTTACTACATCCGTTCCCAACAATATTCTTTGTAAAACCTGCAAAAGAAAATTGGTACGCTAAGTGAGGTCAACAAGAAGTCCACTGCCCAAAGCTATGATGCGGGAATTTAGTAATAACGCAAAAAGGTCATTTTTAGTAAATGTAAGTACGCTGGGTGAGAACCTGCTCACAAACACATATGATGGAAGCCGATTGAGGAACTGAACAAAATCAAAAGACTCAATAWGATCCACTTACATCAAGCAAAGCTTTCCTGATGCTAGGATCATCAATTGAMGGAAAATATTGCAGTACCCGCATTGTTTTGACCTGTTCCATCCAGTACCCAAAGAATATYCAARCCTTCATAAGTTTCACTATTGGATCATTTCACGAGAATTGTAAAAAATTATTACCAGTAGATTAACCTCAAAAAAGTATCAGGTAGAAATAGAAGGAACAATAAATTCACTTCTAAAGATGAATGAACACTAGAACGACACCTTTAGTTAAATCATGAAAGTCCGTAAAATCGTCATGGCGAAATAAAATGACCGAGAAGTTTGAGGACACCGATGTCCAAAGCAAGCATCACCCAAGAGAAATTTAAAAACATACCTGCAGCCATGGRGAGGGGATACCATAGTATGTATATTCTTGCGGAATGTCATGGCCCCTGGTCAATCGTTCCAATGTACGGACACACTTGGGCACACAATTCCAATATGCCTCCGGAGAGTTCGCTACTAATGCCACAAGCAAACTCATKACAGCTGTCAGAACACCCAGATTCCGCTCGTCCAGTAATTGCACCATCCGCTCTGACCTGGTTGAACCCCAATGAATTACGTAACACGCCAGGACAATAGACGCCGCGAACAAGAGATCTTCAATGAGTATAAGAAAAGGACAAATTGAAAACGGCATCCGATACCTCTACAGCCTAAGCCTAATGAGGAACTTCTCCACTGTTCGATGAAGCAGATTCAATGTCCAAATCTATTTCCGTATGAAGCTAACAGAGACTTGAGAAGTTCTAATGATTGCCTCTTACCAGCCATCAATATTGACAACATCGGGATTCTTCCGAAAAAGACGAAGAAGACATAGAGCAGCTTTTTTGCGCACAAGAGGTCTGCATGAGTTTGAGATCTGCGACATCACAGATGCGAACACTTAATAAAACACMATTTGTTCTTATMCTGCCTGTASAACTACAATTCCGTCTTCATATATTCTGAATCAACGACAAATCGCATAAAAATCATATACGTCTTAAAGCAAATTTAATTTTCCGTGATTGTCTTCCTAAGGCAAAGATCAGCTATACGGTAATCAAGATAATCACTTACATCATTGGGCAGTTGAGCTCTGAAACTGCTAGGTAAAGAAACTCAGATGAACAAGCACAATGCATAAAAGTATGTGACGACTTGAACTCAACATATTTACTACTAAGCTACGCCCTACAACGAATACTATAAGTACTACACCCCTTAAGGACCAAGTGGAGTCCAAATTCCAAAAATGTGAAGAAGTGCTATATAGTGTGTAACAAAGAATAATCTAATAATGCCTTCAGACGATATTTTAAACTACAATGCATAGGTTACATCCATATGGTTGTACTTTTCAATAAAATTTGAAATTAAAAAAAAAAAATTCCTTCTAAAATATATTGTAAATTGGATGATAGTAATTTTCACAAGAAAGAATTCCTTACAAGTTTGAAATGTAGGTCTCTAGTTAAGCTGGCTTTAAAAGATTTTGAGCTGGCTCAGTTTTGGGAGTCAGTTTTGAAGGGTCATTATAGCATTGAGAAACATACTTGTGCTCTTTGAAGTAAAGAATATATGCAGAAACGAGTTTTGGGCAGCCTAACTACAGTAACACAAGAATCTAAAAACAATTGGATGGATGAAAWAATGAGTTTCTGTGTGAATGGGACGCATTTGAATTCTTCAAAATTTGAACGCCAGGTCCCTAAGGGGTTACAAGCTTCATGTATGAACACAAACCAGATAATGCACGACGTTGCGTTATCAAAGTAAAACACCAAATACCACAGAGAAACTCAGGCCTAACCTACAAGAGGGCAGAGAAACAGTTAGGAACTTCATGAACAGTATACTCTTACCAGCAACTTCTGCACATCTGGAGCCAGAGATTCTGAAAATTCTCTACCACCAACATTGCCCACCTGATCACCAAATGTCAAATGATTGTCAAGAGCAACTACGAACGTCAGAACCAGTGAGACATGAAAATAGGCGACCCCATGTTATATCAAATACAGCATTACATCCAAATTGAAAATCGAGGCAGAGAATTAACTCATCCAACAATCCAGTGAGCTGAATTCAATACATACTGATCTTTAAGAAGAACTTAGAAAGAACTGAAAAATGTGCACAATAACCAAACTAAGGAAAATATAMACTGATGTGCATATTAATCTTCACAATTAGACAGCAAGAATATGRAGAACAACAAGGAAAGCAATGCCCTGATGAAAGCAATGACGAGATCTTGGCTGAATCTAGGTTACATTTAACAAGTGATGCAGGGAGATGTACCATTGTCAAGGCGAGACATTGAAAGGTCTCATTTCGACCGATGATGTCATTGCGGACAGTGTTGATGACCAATCGCAGAAAATCGTGATTTTCATTGAGCAGGCATGACGTCACAATATAGCCAACCTGATTGTATTACCATCCTCTCATTAAATGATATCTTAGCTTATTCGCAACGATTGGCAATCTCACAACGTCAATGATCGGCTAATTCATTATTGTGCGGCCTCTGGCACGATCAGGGACAAAGTAGTCCCGTTGAAGCAAGCAGAGCTGAAAATCAACGAAGTCAAAAGTGAATGGAACAATTAAACACAAGGAACCATGCAAGAGCTGCAGAAAAGTTTGGGAAAGCATATGTGCCTGCTTTTCTGCGTATTTTGGAGCTGAAATAAGTGCAACTGTTTCCATGTGCCCAAAGTCCACATCATAGCCAAGCATATAAATGTACAGCATCTTCCAGACATATTTCTTCTTCTCGTATACAGACAAGCCCTGAAATCTCACGGATATCAGCAAAGTCATGGTCAATGAAAGTCATTTTTGAACCTAAAACTTGATTTTAGGTCCCAAAAACCCTGACAATTGCTGCACTGCAAACATTCTCTCCACCCCCTTAATTCAGAGTCAACTCCGGAAACTCTGCATCAAAAGTGAAGATCAAAATGTCCGTCTGGAAGGTTGAGGAGTTTGCACTGCAGCTATCTATGTATATCTGACCGCCGCGAGACAGGAGCAAAATATATTACTCCGTGGTCCAGCCTCTGTAATAAAGGCCAATACAAAGGTTCCGACTCTTTTAAGTGATGAGAACGCATTCAATATTTTGCCGATTTAGCAGACCATAATAATAATTATTAACGTCGGAATATCACGAGACAATTAAAGCATGAGCATACGACAGACGAAAGAGTCAACAAATCGAGGAAGAAGAATCGAGACATTACAGCTTCCTAATTACAGTTTCGTAATTACAGATTCTTAATTAAGTTTCTTAAATACAGATTCTTGATCTTGACAATTAAAAGACGATCGAATGTCATATGTCAGCAGTAAAAAATAAATAACAATAGATAATCCATTTTCCAACTATTCTCGCGGCTTCATTGTCCTTAATTAACCAAACATTAAAAAGACGAAGAAGTCATCGTGAGCTTTCCAAAACACCGCTCCAATTCACAACTCTTGCATGTCCACGCAGCGATCCATGCAATGCTTCGCAATCCACCTAGGGTTCCGCAGTCCAAACCGGCGAGCTTCTCCCTCCCTCCATACTAATTCCTAACCACTTCCATCACACACTCCCCGTCGCAACATCCTCAAATACGCAATTTACTGTAATTCGTCCATCCACTTACCCGCTCGTTCTTGAACCGCGTCCGAATGTTCGCGAGCTCCTTGTCCACCCGCCCGCGCTCCTGCTCCTTATTCTGACAATTCCGCACATCGCTAATGAATACAGACAGCCCTCTCATGCCCGAGAGCGCCATCGCTGATCACGCCTCTCTCCACCCGCTTCGCCAATCCCCCCGAATCGTGCTCCGTCGTCGTCGTCGTCGTCGCCGCCGTGCCTACCACCGCTGCCGCGCACCTCGCCGTTTCTCCATATCGACACCAAACGAGCACGCAAGAAGCTTGAAAAATTTGTGGTAACACCGGGAATTACGAAAAATGGAACAGGTAAGTTAACAGAAGTTTTTTTCGTTTTAGCTTTGAAAAGTCTAGGCGGAAAAGGACACTTCGGCCTGGCGGTCGCTGGTGGCTTCGACAGCCACGAACATTTCCAAGGGCCCTCTTCACACGAGACGCTCGGCCGTGTCGCCCGTTAGCTTCGTGACGGACGAGGTAGGCACCATTCTGCTAATCTGGCGGGGTCGAATTGCAGGGCGGCTAGTGGGAAYTGGCTCCACGGAAATGTTCCTGAGTGCAGCAGCACCGGCCTCGTTTGAAACTCCTCCGCCGTATTTTCGGACGAAACTCCCTCGATGAGTCAGTTTCTTCACTACACAGGTGAATTTACTTTACAGATTTCCATACTCAAAATTAACCCCTAAATGCCCAAGGCCTGTTTTCAGCTTSTAGAAATTTGCTTTAAGTTGAACGAAAAAACAACATTTTCATAAATTGTATCAGTTTTTTTGAATTGTAACTGTACAAATTTAAACTAGACATGTTGGAGATTACATTGGAAAAGAAAACATAACAATATCACTTATGAGTTGAAAGATTATAATGTTTAATCGAGAGGGTGTCAAAACTACAAAAAAAAATTCACTCCACTTTTCGCATGGTGAATCTACAAGGTCATCAACCAAAATATATGAGGTTATAGGGCCTAGCATGTACAACCCCAATCAATTTATAGCTTCTCAAAATCTACTCTACAGTTTTCTTAAATGAATTTCTTATGCGATTTTGCCTCCAAGATCTAGTGTATTTGAGGCTCATTTCCAAAAGCCTACAACACTAGGAAAAGTCAAGATTACACAGGATATCCTTGCACAAAATCTTGAATAGAAAAATCATAGTCATTTATTTTCCAAATCAAATTTTTGATGCCAAAGATAGACTTTAATAGGCATCTCCCAAAAATTCAAACTATTAAAAATAAAAATTTATTTAGATTTTCTTCAACTTCAAAGTTTTGTCAATATTTAAAATTGATGAAATTATTCACCGGACTTTTTAGACCTACAACATCCTTACAAGGTTAATCCGACTTGCATTAATTCCTAAAGTCCCATTGTCCCTTCAAGGGACAAAATGGATTTTGGGCAGTCTCCTAGTACAGTCTCGGTATTTGTTGTGATTTTCTGAATTTTTTTTGTGAAGATAGAGAAATACATTAGCTCTTTGAAAATATAATTTGTATTTTAATTGGTGCCTAGGAGCAAAAGTTATGGCACAAAAAGCCCAAATTTTAGTTCAACAACCAGAAAAAAAAACCTAAAAAAAACTTGAAATGAAATTTTTAACAATTATTTTGTTTTGTGTAGATTGTGTTTTTTATCTACATGAAAAGCTTTGATTCATTCCATTTGGATTTGGTAAGCAGAAGTTTTAGAAAATCTTATTTTGGGGGCAATTATTTAGAGCATTCATTAATTTTGAAAAATAACTTGTAGGATTCATTTTTGAACTCAATTTTCACAATTTTTAAAAAACAAAAGTTTTGCAAGTTTAAGATCTCTTGCTAGAACAATCTCACCGTTGAAATTAGTGTGCTTCAATTCCATCTTAGAGTTATCAACATATTAGTTTTTCGTTCACTCTTGAACTCACTTCTACTTAACAATTTTGTAATGAGTAAAAACTAAGTGGGTGATTGCAAGAAACACTTGTACTATTTGTTGCGTTTTGTCACACCTTAGTTTTTGATTTCTTTTTGGCCATAACTTTTGTGTTTTATCTCCAAATGACTCAAAATTTACACAAAAGCTACTTACAACCATTGTATACTTTTCCTAATTTTTGAAGATTTTCCAAAAATAATTTACTATTTTTAAACAGCCCAAAAATTTCTCACAATGGGTGATTTAGGGGAGGGGGGTGCACAATTTTTCCCCCTAAAAAACGAATTTTGAGCTGAAATTTGGAGAGAATGGTCTCTAAGTAGCCTTATAGCTACTAAGAAAAGGAACTTTAAAAATTCAAATTTTATTGTGGTGTAGAAGTCCACAAAGAGAGATTCTTTTTGCATTTTTTTCTAAAGGTATGAAACATACGTTTGGTAAGTTTCTTGGTTAAATCCCATCAACAAAAAGTCTTTTTGAATGAAGAATTTTTAGTTTTTTTTTAAAAGTCCTATTTTATGCAAATTAAAATCTCCAAAGTGGTATTTTCTTCACCGGAATTTTGTGTGAATTCTATGTCTATGATTCACTGCAATTTTATGTCTAAGATTCACCAAAATTCTATGTCTAAGTGTCAAATATGGGTGTTATCCCTTAAAAACAAGGGCAAAAGATGGAAGATGCATAGTGGAGGGCAAATAATCAAATGCACAATGCTTTCTTGGAAAACCAATATACGTTTTTATTTTCAACCTAAGCATAGAGAAAAAGGATGAGAGTTTTGGGTTTATGGTGAAGTAAACGCATTCAATGGCAATTTGCTATGTATATACTTCTATGCATGTTATGTTGATGAATCATTATAGATGATTTAGCATTTGCCAATGCATAGCCGATGAGGAGTGGCGCTGTAGGTCCAATTGCCTCTTTGGTGATTGAGTGTGTCAGGGAGATTGTGAGTTTTGTGAGAAGGGGGAACGATTGAATGATCTTGTGCGTTTTGGAATTTTTGTAGCTGGCGGATGTGGTTTCTGGAAACATGCGGAAGTTGCCAGGAGCGGCAGCAGGCATGGCGTTAACTGTGGCGATGGTGGGGGGACCGAAATCGCCACTGCGAAACTCCGGGCGGGAGCCTTCGACGGCCAATACGTCTTTGGGCCAAGTGAGAGCAGCAGCTRCGGGTACAGGTGCTGCGGAAATTGGGAAGACTTTGCCTCAATCCGTGGTGACCCCACAGTGGTTGCATGATCAGATCGAGTCTAACAGTCAAATTAAGGTTTMCWTTTMTTCTTCCTCKTATTTCGAAAAYTTTGTGAAGAATGCGTGTAGGTTCTYAKTGATAAGTCTGTGATGACAATGAGARGGAATTCAATCAGACGATTTGGACGATTTCGTAGCTCTTTCGAATTTCAATGAGCGAGCAAGTGTTTGGAGCGTGAGGAAGATTATGTTGTCTTCCTGCTGGCATAATGATGCTCTTCATCGTGAAAACAGAATCATTGTTTTGGTGCCCGCCACGGCAATTTATAGGGTTTAGGGTKTAKCCATGCTGCCTGAAATGTGCAGTAAGGGCCAGACTATGTACTCRGGTACTCAATTCTGAAAYTTTATTGTGGAAAATAGTACACGCTGAGCTGCTCCAGTGGTAAGGTGTTTACTTTTCTACAACTGTGCTTCAGATTTAAGTGAAATCTTAATGAGGATGGTACAATTTTTTGGGTTCCAATGGTGAAGAAAGCAGTTTTGGGGAATTGAGCATTAGTATAGAAAGAAGGGGTTGTRGCTTACAACGCAGCTTCTCTYTTTAAATGGCTGCCAATCAYCTGTAGATTTCAAGTCGTTATTGAGATCATTGAATTATCAATCKATCTGGTAACAGCATCCTAAGATTCAAATTCGTGGATTTCCTTATGTGTGCGCTTGCAGGTGGTGGATGCGTCATGGTACATGCCCAATGAGAAGCGCGACACTTTCAAAGAATACAAGGTTCATTTTTTCCCACCTCGACCACCGACTGCGCTCTTACTTTCCTTGACGGACCACAACAATTATTTTTCCATTTTTCAGTTAACAACTCGTCAGGCTTGTAAATTTGAGACCGTGCWATTGTAGTATCCTCATGGAATCACATCCTACTTTTGATTTTCCTGGAATGTTGTCGCAATAAGAGYTTTCTTCTTGCAGGAAGGACACATCCCTGGTGCAGTCTACTTTAACGTTGACAAGATTTCGGATCTAACTTCAGATGTAAGTTTTTTGGTACACGCGCGTTTATGTATGGCGGAAAAATTACCTAAGGACAGTATCAATTATTTCTAGATTTTAAACTTGGCAGTCTTGTAGTTATCCGTCTTCTTTGACCTATAAGTAGCAGTCAGCTAGAGCGCCCCCTCCACCGCACCCCTTCCGTGGTATTCTAGAAATCGTAGCTGCGTCAAAATTGGTATGGTTTATGCTAAACACTACCTCAAATGACATTACAATTGGCAAAGTTCACCAGGGCTAGTTTTCAAGAATATCTCTGTGGGAGGTTTCTACTAGCGGAGGAGAGTGTTTTCATGCTTAGTTGTGATATCTTGCTCATTTGAAATTTGCAGATGCCACATATGCTGCCATCTGAAACAGCGTTCGAGCAAGCAGCTTCTGCTTTGGGAATTAAAAATGACGACTGGCTTGTTGTTTACGACTCCAAAGGTCTATTCAGTGCAGCTCGAGTCTGGTGGTATGATTTCCTTTCTCTCTCGTTAGAGCTCACGTAAAGGTTTTTTTATGCGGTGTCAGATCAGTTGCACACATCCGCCGTCTTCTTGCCGCAAGAATTCACTTAGGGTCCGTCAAAGGCTTGTCTCTGAGTGAATGCTTGCAGCTTCAGGTTTATTGTATGCAACGCTTTTATGCGCTGGTATAGTTTAGGTTGAGCTCAGCTTTGTGATTAATCCCAACAAGTGTATGAATAGACGCGTTGCAGGGGTCAGTATAGGAGACGGTATCAAGTGCCTAACAGTTCTAGTATCCTCTAGGTTATTGCGGATGGCCACGTACAGTCGTCTCAATTAGTGGAATCTGGAATTCAATGCAGGATGTTCAGGGTATTTGGCCACGAGAAAGTGTGGATCTTGGATGGAGGTCTGCCAAACTGGAAATCTAGTGGCTTTCCTGTCAACTCGGATGAATCTCAGCTATTGCTAGGAGAGGATGCTGCAGCAGCCGTGCAGAATGTGTACTCTGGAAAAGAGGTACAGTGTTGCAACATTGTTCTCCTACTGCTTCAATTATAGTAGATCTTCAATATTCCCGGGCTCATTATCGTACTGTGGCCTGAGGTTCAAGTGTATGTTGCCAAATTTCACGGAGTTGCTTTCCTCTATTTTCAGGTTTAGATGCCATGTTGACTCTTCTGTAGATTTGTGCCTAGCCTCTTTGCATACTTCAGGTCTTCGACGCATGGCCAGGCGTTAGTGCTCTGTACTTACAGTAGAGGTTGTGTAACAGGTATCAAAAAGGTAAGAAAAGGCAAAAAAATTATTCGCAAATCAGAGTCGCAAGTAAGGCCGTATTAACTTTCGAATAATATTTTTTATCTTTTTTGATTGATGCTAACTTGCTAATAGTTTTTTTATAATCTTGGCATTGATTGCCTTTACTGCACAATATGCGAATGCAAATTGCATTTTCAATTTTCACGCGATTCTGATGCTTCTACAATTCATTTCTAGTGCCTAATTTTCAAAATGCATTTGTAGGATCTTCAAGATCATGTTGTGTTTTTATGCTTGAACATGGGAGTCTAGGTTTGAATTAAGCTATTCCTATAATCACAGTTTGAAAATTCATTAGAAGAGATTTGAAAAGGAGGGTACAAATAWGATTTAAAGTTTTAATAAGTCTACATTGGAGATCTATCTACCCAGCGCAAGATGGGTACGTACTTACTAAGTGCAATAACTCAGATGTCAAAATCTTAGTGTTGTCTCTGGTGTCTGGAATCTGGTGTCYGGTGTCTCTCTTATACTTGATTCTTTGTGCAGGCTCTCCACCGCATTGGCAATGAGGACGTCGCTGTCTATGACGGTTCATGGACGGAGTGGGGCTCTCGCTCTGACACACCTGTTGAAACAAATACCTCTATTTCGGCATAAATTGTGTCCGGGTGATACTACAGAAGCAGAGTTGATGCATCAGGACTTCCATTGGCACACTTTACGGACGCTACAGTTCGCATGTTACTAAAAAATGGAGGGATGTAGTTGTAAGGACCGCTTGTGCAGATTAGAACTGTGGCTTGCTGACCCATGCCGTTGTCTAAGGTTTAGGAATTGAATCCATTCAGTTCATAGGATTACGAGCTATTAGCAAATACCTCGAACTTGTCTTGTCAACTTGTTCCGAAGGCACAGAGTAGAGGACAGATAAAATAATCGGTGGCCCAAGCCTATCATGTCCATATATATTGTGGTTAATCATCTTCAAAATATAGCATRAAAGGTACTGTCATCATTTCACGACTGGCGCTTCATGAACTGATCATCCCTGAGAGATTGCTGATTCTTCTCTTCTCTAATTGTCCTGCCACCACGCTACAATTGCAGACACCTGTGTGTTTGAGTGATATTCAAGGTGCGCAGTATGTAAATCATGCTAACCCTAAATATTCGAACTCCTTGCCACTGGTTTGGCTGTGGCCATCGARAAAGAGCTTGTAAGCAACTGGCAGCGCCATCCTTCAAAACTTTTCAACCACGCAAAGCGTTTAGATTGGTTCCAATGCCTTGGCCGCCCCATTGGTAGCTTTAGCAACTGATTTGATGTAGCCCATCGTTTTAAGTTCTTGGAATAATCTTTGCTCTGCAAACGCCTGGCAACATCATACTACTATGTCACAAATTTTCACAGAAAACCACAGCTTAAAATCAAACCGGGGTTCATAACATTCTAGAGAAACCCTTATTGGGCACCTTGGACACTTGTTTTGAAATGTTGAGCTCAATTTAAACTAGTGCAAGCTCCTCAGGCCAATGAGGCATTGTCTTCACAAGGGAGAGACAGTCAAAGCTTTGATTTTGCAAAATTTGCTCTGATTTGGAATGAATTTGCTCTACGTAACTCTAAATCCCCATTGCCATGCTACTYCTAGTCAAGAATTTTATGTTCCAATGAATCAGATCAGACTTCATAGAATGATAAAACCCAAAGACTAGAATATACGAGTTTTGAGACGCAAGTACCTCAAGAACTGGAGCGTTGGAAGGTATGTTGGAAGCCAGTATTATGCTCCACCCAGTTCTCATTGCTGCAAGTTCCACATTGCGCTTTGTGAATACGCACAAGACATGAGAAAACTCCACAAGCAAAAATAAAATAATCCATTCCAGAAAACCTTAGCAGAAAGATATTATGTACATACAAAGCCGACGAGCCATACTAGCTCCAGTGCTGTCAGCTCCTCCTCCAACCAGAGCTGCGACACTTGCAGTTTTATCCTGCMAAAATATTTTAACTATGTCACCGCCTCTCCATGAAATCTGGCATACCCTATTGAAATTTTGAACCTCAATGAAACCATATTCAACAGATGAATGTTCAGAGCTGAAGAAAATACCCATCTCGTTGGAAGAGCTGCATATAAGTTGCCCATACGAGCAGAATTACACCCAATCCAAACGTACAACTGTTCCACCACACCGCCAACCCCCAACCGTAAGAACCAAATATGTAGATGGTAATGAAACTAGAATGCCTGGGATAAAGGCCTGGTAATGATCTGTGCTTGCACCAACTTCAAGTCTCTCATGAAGCTCAACCCGTTCTGATGGGACGGGACTAATCCACGCACTGTCGAAGAAATCTCTTGGCTGCTATCGTGATACTCAAGGGGTTGAAAAGGGAGGCATTAGGGCATTTTGGGCATTTAACATCTCTTCCATTATGTGAAATTCAAAAAAGTTCAGAAAGTTGTAAGCCATAGCACATCTTGAATTGTCCAAAACACTTGGGCGTTAAGGAATTAACAAATGATCATTAATAAACGATGCTGAGCGAGTACTCTCCCCTGATGGATCCCACAGTTCTCGCGACTCCACGGAAGTACGAGATCACGGTTGCAATGCTTCAAAGTGCAACAAGTAGCATTTTACAAACATGAAAACTGGCCCGCGACCATGAAAATCCAACACAAATGCACAAAATCAATTGCAGTCGAGAGCGTGGCTAACGAGAACCAAGATCACAAGGCACACACCCCAAGGCAGAAAATTGCAACACCTCTCGCAGTATCAACCCCCMCCCCCACCCCCCGAATTCGTCTCCTCACGACTGTAGACCAGCCGGATCCAATCCCAAACTCCGCAACTAATATTACATCTCCTCTGCCATAAAAATCTCCCCCATACTCTCGACTCCAGGTCCCCAGACAGAATGAGGCAAGATCGTAAGCAGACAGGCCAATAATGATATTCACGAAGTAATTCAACCGCAAGGCCTTGTTAGGCGACCCTCCAATAGCCAGATGTTCGGCCCTCTATTTTCTCCTTCATATTCTCCGAGAGGCCTTGCTTGGTCTCCTGGTTGCGTGGAGTATCTCACCGCCAAGAAAACTCAAGAAACTATAAGATCACAGGTTCAAAGTGGAACGATTAGCATTCACAAACAGCCATACTCAAACAAGAGGACAGCGAATATGATAACCCAGAAAATCCAAACACAAAATCAATTACAGGCACAATGGACGAGAACCATAAGAATTTAGATTACAAGGCGCCCGAAGGCAGAAAATTGCAAGACCTCAGGCAGAATCACACATCCAAATTCGCATATCCCCACATCTGTGGGCCAGCTGAATCCCTAACTCCGCAACTAAAATTACAGCTCCTCTACCGGAAATTCACTAGACTCTCTACCCCAGGTACCCCAGATAGTACGACAAGATCGCCAGCACAGACACGCCAATAATGATGTTCAGGAARTAATTCGACCCCARAGCCTTGTTAGGGCTTCCTCCGATAGCCAGATACTCCGCCCGGATCTTGTCCTTCATGTTCTCCGAAAGGTCTTGCTTGGCCTCGGGTTGCGTGGTGTATCTCGCTGCMACAAAAACCTCGGGCTCCACCTTCTTCTCGGGCTTGTCGAGGTAGAAGCCCTCCGGGGGGTCGAACTCCGACCCGAGCTCGCTCAGCTTCGCATGGGAGATCGCGTAGTCGTTGAAGAAGGCCTTCTCGTCCGTGGCGTACTTCTCCGCGTACTTACTGAAAGAGGGATCCTCGAACAAGACGGCGTCCGTGGGGAGGACCACGAGGTCGGCGTCGCGCTTCTCCTTGACCTCCTTGAAGTAGGAGTTGTCGAATTTGAGCCACTCGGGGGTCCAGGAGCTGCCGCCCGGGGCGCCAGGGCCGTCCTTGGTGTACTTTGTCTCCGACTTCCCGAAGCCGCTGCGTTCAGGGCGGACTCTGCCGAGGGTGTGCGCGCCTGTCACAATCATCACATGAATCATGAAATCGTTGGTGATGTGTTAGGTGTGTTGTATACATTACATATGGAATCGTTGTGTGCATTACGTAGTCGATGAAGCTCCAGTTGCTTATGGTGTTGGAAGTTTCGTCTCAATTCACTTCGGAACTTGACAGGAAACTATTACAAGGTAATGCAACTTCGTATACGAGAACGCAGGAAATCGTTGGCGAGAGTGTAAGATTGAAGGATTTTTGTTGATGGAGAATGCAAACAATAGTTGTGTGCTCTTACATCTTTGTAGCAATGTAGCCTCTTCAAGCACTTAGAAACAGGGGGGTGCTTATCATCTAAAACAAGTATGGTGGGAAATGTTGAATTATGTGATCAAGTTCAGCAAGTGGAATTGTTGTTTTACCTTACCATTTCTTGCATTCTATCACTACAGTTTGTAGTGAAAAGCAACGCAATTAGATTAAAGTGCATAAAACCAAAATTGCTACCTCGCATGTCAAGATTGCATTCGCTTTAATTAGCGATTGTGGGTGCACACATATACCTATAGTTAAATGAAGGTTTGCCGAGCTTTGGAGACAAGCTACTCAAGAAATAGCATAGTCATTTGAGTACTTTAATGAATATTATGAATATGTATTGAATTACTAACATCTTTCATTTAAAGAGAGAGAGTCAGAGAGAAAAATCCAACCATTTTATCTTAGTATAAATGAAGAGTCTATTCATTCTAAGTAGGTCCTACATCAGGATCAATTTTAATTTTTTTTAGTTGTGAATAGATATGAACCTAATGAAAAGATATGATGTGATGAAATTTCATGGTTGTCTTGAGATTGGATTTTCGTGAGTGCCCTTATTAAGGTAATTACACCTAAAATGGACCACTCCTTAAAACCAACCCCTATTTTTGAAGGAAAACTAAATAGGGAGGATACCCTAAATGGTGCACATTACAAGTACAAGTATAAGGTGGAGTTAGAGACCATTTTGAATACCATGCTTTACTAGCAACTTCGGCACTTAAGTGCCGACTATTTCATTAAGGTCCAAAATAAGGTTAGGCAAGACTTAAATTTAATTAATGCTATTTAAGTAAACAGTCAAAATTGAACAAGGTATAGGCATTTGGATTGGTGTAGATGCTTCATTTAATGGTTTGAAGAAGATAAGAGGTTATTTTTTCATAAAATACATAGAATATTGAGCCAGGCTTGCTATAAATGGCTAGAAAATGTCCTTAGACTGAAAATGTCTTTAGAGAAGGATATTGTGATTTTTCTTCAATTAATTGCAATTTACAAATATTAGACAAGATAAAGGGATAATTTTTTTTAAAATTAAGCAAGAATTATCATA
Organism: Pleurozium schreberi; assembly: GCA_006891605.1. Classification (NCBI taxonomy): domain Eukaryota; kingdom Viridiplantae; phylum Streptophyta; class Bryopsida; order Hypnales; family Hylocomiaceae; genus Pleurozium; species Pleurozium schreberi. The sequence goes on along the minus strand of VACF01002447.1, from coordinate 31,610 downwards.
ATTATTTATTGTCGAAGCTGCTAGTAAGGTACAATAGTATGCAACTTTATTTATAGTCATGTGAAGATCTACATATGTTGGTAGGTTTCCAATAACTTTTGTTGGACAAATCCTTTGAACTTGAAATTTGACAGGCATTTCATTAACATAGAGATGATCTCATACCAAAAATTTCATGGTAAATAAACAAATTTTCAGCCTTTGCGACAATGTCAAAGTTGGCAATAGTGAAATCATTCTCATAACTACACTTGTTGGTAGATTTGCAATAACTTTTGTTTGGCAAATCTTTTGAACTTAAAATTTGGCACATATGTTATCAACATAGACCAAATCTTGTCAAAAGAATTTCATGGTAAAAGAACAATTTTTCTACCCTTGAGAGTGTGTCAAAGTTGGAAGTAGTGAAATTGTCTCTTACAGTGACACTAATTGGTAGATTTCCAATCACTTTAGTTGAAAAAATCTTTGATCTTGAAATTTGGCATACTTGTTATCATCATAGATTCAATCCCATGTAAAAAAATTTCATATCAAAATAAAAAAATTTCAGCCTTTGGGAGGGTGTCAAAGATGGGAGCAATGAAATTTTTCTCACAGCTACACATGTTGGTAGATTTTGAATAACCTTTTTTGTGTTAATCTTTTGGCCTTGAAATTTGTCACAGATGTTATTAACATGTAGATGATCTTGTAAAACAAATTTCATCAAAAAATACCAATTTTTCAGCCCTCGGGAGGGTGTCAAAGTTGACAGTCTGAAATTGTATTCACTGCGGGAGGCAAAATTTTTTAAGATTTTGGTACCCGACTGTACAGCATAATGTGCAAATTTGCCTGACGAGATAGCTCCTCAGTAAAAAGGAAAAAAAGAAAGGGTGGATGTGGTTTTTTTTAGGGTTTAGGATTCACTGAAACTGCAGTGAATGAAGTAAGCTTATCGTCATTTGTGGGTCAGCATTCAGTTGGGCGTGTGCCAGCCACAGAAAGTTTCGCTCCTGTGAATCAATGGCCACGCAAGCAATCCTTTTTCCGTGTGCCTGCCACACTAATAACTTACACTCAGGCGTCCTTCATAGGAAGCTTCGATATCAAATCAATGTTGACACTTTCGTGGTCAAGATTGGATTGGGGAAGTAAGGTAAAACAGTCCATTGTGACCCTCATGTCATTGTTGAAATCTTTTAGTTTTCTTCCCACACGAAGACAAAGTGTGAGAAAGAGCAAGAGCAATTGAAATTATATTTTTTCAGCAAGGTATGAATTTGCTATGAATTTTTGAAGTGTTCAGCTGATCATGGCCCGAAAGAGCCTCTAGTTAGACTATCCCCAGAAACCAACAAATCCAACAAATCTGTATCCATAATGCTCATCTCACACACCTAAAGCGGTCACAATACTTTCTAATGTGGAAAGTCTAAAATAGTCACTTAGWTTTTACAATCAAATTACATTGAAAAGTTAGAGGTTCCTAATGAGGTCACTAATAACTCCATGACTGTAAAATCAGACACGATTGTGGGCAAAATCTCATATATAAAAAAACCCCACAATGGGGTCATTCCCATTTATATGGTGTCCAAAAGTATACACAAAGAGAATCTAAAATCGCCTTTCATTAGCAAGACAACAAAAGTAAGATAGTTCAAAGGAAACCACAGTCTTGTCCACAATGCTGTCAAACACCCGGCGCGCGTCCTCCACACTCCCGCAATGTGCGTACAGTTTCACCAAAGTGTTGAGCTCGTAAATGTTCAGCGGACGACCACTTCGAACGATGTGATCACGAACCTGCTTGCCTACGGACACGTTTCGGAGCTCTATACATCGTTGGAAAAGCTTCACGTAAGTCCGGGAATCAAGACTCTGCTCACGCAGACTGTGCAACACATCGTCTGCTCCATCGCCGAGAATAACGGTGCTCGAATTCCTTAGAGTTGGGAAGAGCAGTTTGAACGCCTCATTCACTCGCATGGCACTGTTGGAAGCAGTACGCAGTGACGGTCGCATAGTACCTCAAGAATTCTCTAATCCACCAAAAGAATCTCCGTAATCAGAACCTAAAGTCCCTTTCAAGAATCCACAAGACTCCCAATGCGGACTCATTCAACCTAAATTATTCACGGCGTTAAAGATTGACGGAGCTGCGGGGCTCCTACACAAATCTAGGTGCGCGTTTCAAGCGTTGCCTGCGATGAATCAAATTCAAGAGTACGTTGTTATGAGCCTACGTCTGCGGTCGAGACTCAAGGATTGCGCATGAAGAAGTCGCTCGAATAGGCTCACCCTTTCGTCCGGAATGGGTATCTGAAACCTACGGAAGCAAGTTTCCCATCACGTACTACGACTCAATCAAGTAGAAATCCTATTGAAGTTCCTCAGACTCGGCGATTGCCCTTGCTCTTGACAAGGTCCAATGAACTCCCCTTCAATGTTCATCACCTTGGTAAGAGACAACCAAAAATTGTCTTCTGTAGTGAAGACGCTGGAGAGAACCCAACCAATTGTCTCACCCGGCATCCCCTTGGATGCATCAAACCCTATAATATGCAAAAATCATTCACCACAGCCTCCTTGCGTTTTCACTGCAGCGTAACTGCGTTGTTGCGCTTCTAGAATAACAATCCACAAAGCAAAGTCGACGCGGTAGTAGTATTCCCCAGAAAAATGAATTCTAAACCCTATTAGGCTGGAACATTTGATAGTGTGCCTACGTGACAGCCAATGGGCATGAATCTTCTACATTTTAAGAACCTGTTCCTTCGCCTTCTCCAGCGCACTTCATGAGAAAGTCTTAATTCATGATCTATGTTGCCCAAGATTTGATTTAATTCATGATCAGGTTGCCTTCGAAACTACTCCGTCATGAACCTACTACGGTGGTCAAGGTTTTAGGGTTCCATCGGAAAGGATGAAGACCCTGCACTCGAGGCTCGTCCCGACCACTGATGGATACATCTCGCGAAGAAAAGTCTGCTCTGAGAACAAGTAAAGAACCGTGAGACTTCAGCGTTGAAAGACGGAAACCGCATGAACAGCACTAGCCCGATGTCTCAACTTCTCAATTTCTATGAAGCAAAAACTCTTTTCTACGTATGGCCACGTCCAGTCTTGCTTACAAAAGTTCAACCTTAGACAAACATGAAAGCAACAGATCACAAGAATAGCAGATGAATGTAAATCTCAGATTCGTGCCAATCTCTACAAYGAAAGAGTTTCAGCTACACACCGCATTTACCACCGATGYTGGCGGACATGACATACCTAACGTGCAATGCCTTGACCATCAGCGAGAAACTCCTGCTTCCTTCCGCCAGTCCCTTCGCCACTTTCGCTTCCTTTCTCCGGATCCACTACTGTCCCCTCTGATTTCCTTCTGGCCATCCTCTCCGCGAGACCTCGCTCTTCACCACAAAACCCTAAACCACTCTCAACCCCTGATCCTGCACATTCTGATTGTACATGCTCCCTCAAGACTGCATGACAGCGCTCTCGGTTTCAATGACTCACCTTCATTGGATGTAACGATGTTTCCTAACCTGGTTTAGGGTTTAGGAAGATGGCCTGTATAAAGAAAGTAGAAGCCTATCTTATCGGTTTCTTGCTGATGGGTAAAGCGAGCAGCCAGGAAACGAATTCAGATCTATTGTTGCGAGCGGGGATCATCGTAATGCGTTTCGAGTGCATTTCATTATTCACACCTGTCTTGCGGTTGCCGAATATATACATTGGGTGGTTTAGAGAATAAGCTTCTACTCCATCGTTTGAGATTGGCTAGCACGTATCAATAAGTGATTGTAGTGGAAGTAAACATTATACCCAGACTCGCAAGAGGGAGACGAACCGTGTTTACAGATGTTGAAGAAACTGCTTTCTACTGACAAGAAAAAGTCAGTCAGGAGCACATTTGGGAGTCGGATGCGTTCAAAATTCTCCCGCATTTGATCCCCTAAAAGATACCGTAAATGTTTGCGACAAACGTCTACAACTGGGAATCAGCACAGCTTTACAGAGAMACCATGGAGTACTCCACTTCCATGAATACTACCCAAGTTGCGATGCAAAAACTGGTATCATACTACCAAATATTTTTGGGAACTGAAATGGCCAAAATCGCTTCTATTTTTGTCTACTAAAATCCAATATTGAGGCTAGTTATATCGTCATTCCTCGAAATTTACATCCTCCAACATAAACAATATACAATTTTATCGAGTGCACTGTATACTACACTTCGCACCAAAATTCTTCAAATTTGCTGCTCCAACATTCGCTACTCCAATTGAAGACCTAGTCACGGCTAAAAAAGTGATGGCGTTTCTTCTCCTTTTTCGGTTCGAAATCATCGTCCTTCTCCTCTTTCTTTTCACGACGCTCATGCAATCCATATCCAAGAGCTGCACCACCTGCCGCTAACTCAAGTTCGTGCTTCTGACGCCTTTCATGCTCAAGCTCTTTCTTAAGTCGTCTCACCTCATCCTACGGACACCAATTCACAGACATGTATCAGCACCTCGTTAGGGCAATCAGCAATCACAAACCTTCAACTCTCTGTCATGAATAAACGGAATATACTCCGGTTTCTGACTCCGCAACAATTCTAACATAGAGCTTAAGAACACTTTTCAGAAACAGGATTCAAACAACGCAATCGAACAATTGTAAGGAATGAAATTTTCAGTTTCCCTGAAACTAAAGAAAAATAACCTAATTGAAAATGAGACAATAAAGAGAATCTGAAAAAGATTTTGCAGTGTAAACTTACTTCCTCGTACATTCCTGCCCCGTAGCCTGGAGCGCCGCCATAGCCAGAAACCTCAGGCCTCCCATAGCCGGCAACCTCAGGCCTCCCATAGCCAGCAACCTCAGGCCTGCCATAGCCGGCAACCTCAGGTCTCTCATAGCCAGCAACCTCAGGCCTCCCATAGCCGGCAACCTCAGGTCTCTCATAGCCAGCAACTTCCCGTCTCTCATAGCCAGCAACCTCGGGCCCCCCATATCCAGCAACATCCCGTCTCCCATAACCAGCGCCATAGTCAGTAGGATGTTGGCGTGAAACCTTGCCTGTGTCTCGTAATCCCATTCCCAGATCTGAAGMCTGTGCTTCAACATACTCAACAGGTGGCGGCACTAACATTTGCGGTTGTCGAGAATATGCTTGATCATACACACTTGGAGCATATCCTTCCCTCACAAGTCCTTCCCTTCCATATCCTTCCCTGCCATATCTTTCCCTGCCATATCCTTCTCTTTCGTATCCGTATCCGCCAGGCCTGCAACATCAAAAACGGCATCTCAGCGACCACTTCCAATAGAACGGAAGAATATAGCTGGGAACACCATAACCCTGCGGGGCATAACCTCCACCAGGTCGGAGACCGCTTGGTCCATCCTCTCCCAATTCTGAACCTATGGGGTAACCACCTACGCGATCACCAGGCCTGTAGTACGCCATCTTTGAATGCTCCGAACTTCTTTAGCAAAGAGAAAACTCGTCCAAAACTTGCACAATGGAAGCTAAGATGTATCCCTCCAAATCAAACCAAAACTGGGGCAATTTCAGCTACGATCGATGTGATTGAAGAGACGATTCAGTTGGAAAGTCTAGCAAAGATCGGGAAAAACACTCCAAATCAAGCGAACCCTCACGGACTTGGAGCTAAACTAAATCTCTCCCAATCTACAGTAGTGAAAACTGATTCAATTCGAACTTCGATTTGTTCAAAAGACAGAGTAGTCGCAATTTTCTAGCAAAGATCGATAAATCACTCCAAACCCAACATAAACTCGCACAATTGGAGCCAATATGATAAAAAAAAAAAGAAACTCCAAATCAAGCGAAAATTTGAACAATTCGAGTTATAAGACAAAAGTACTCCAAATCAAGCGACAACGGAACTGGGACAATAAWTTGCGCTTCGATTTGCCTGAAGAGACGGTCGAGTTTGAATATTGCTAAAATTGTTGTTTACTATATATGCCAATGTTGCATAWCGAGAATGGGCCACGTTGCGAATGCTGACGGGCGGCCCAGTTTTGTTTGGCAATTGCAGAAATATCCCATGAAGATGCCTTSTGCTCTCGTGCCACTTCATCAGGAGGCCATCGAAAAATGAAGCTGCGCAAGTGCGCAGGGCGCTACGCGTGGGTRSACTGTCTGCTTAACTTATCCAGCCGGCCCATGAGCCCATCGGCCGGCCCACAGTGCAAGAGGTGGAGCCCGCGAAGTGGAGAAGCTGCCGGCCACAATTCCAGAAGTACTGCAGAAAAGTGAAAAATCTACTGCAATCGGACGTTCCAAATGCAGAAACCCATGATTTCTGGGGCGATTTCTGAGACGATTTCTGAGACGATTTCTGGGTTGATTGCGCAGGCGTCATCACTGATAGCGTCAGGATTCAGGAGACGTCGCCAAGTTGCAGACAACGTGTCGGCTTCCTAGTTATCTGTACAGCGACCAGACTCTAAAAGCGTACTCTAACAGAGAGACACATTTTGCTTTCTTCAATTCAATACAACAATTGCATTTGTCAATGTATCAGTAGTGAACATATTATTTAGTTATTGTATTCCTAAAAAGAATCAATACAATAAATTGATTTCATGCGCTATTTATTTGTTGTTCCAAATAGCGTTTTTTTTACCTAAATATCATCCAAATGTTCGAACTAATTAAATCACATGCATGCAACATTCATCCAAAATAATATGAGGGATCTTATAWTGTTCAAAATCTCATTCTCTTAAAACTAACTTGCATATTTTTTTCTCTAAAAATTATAAATTGGCATAATAAATAGTAGAGTTTCTTTTAGCTTTTATATACAAGGAGTCTTGTGGTTGGTTTGAAGCTAATGTAATGCATGAGTTGCATGTATTAGTAAATATTACCCACTCTAATACCATATATATAACCTAGTGTGTAACATTGGTGAGCTCTTCTAAAGTGGTAAGTGGAGATGCTCTAAATGTTTGACCAAAAAAGCCTAGGGTCAATTTTAACTTTTAAGTACACCGATATTCAACTTTATGAAAATYAATAGTTTAATTGTATGGTGTCCAAAGTTTTATACATGCTAACCATCTTCTTTGAATATCCAATAAGATTAAATAAAATCTAAAGCAATTCAATTTATAGACTTGTGAAACTTTTTTTTAAGGTGAAATAGTCTACTACTTGCTAAACTATAGCTGAAATATTAGGAAAAAGAAAGATTAATCCCTAAAGCTTAAAGGTCTATTCTTTATTAAAAAAAACGCTCAAAATTTCCATTTCTATTATAAAGAGAAAAAAAGTTTTTAAAACCAGCGTAAGAATATATATACATGACAAGAAATTCCAAGTGAAACTTTGATCATGTAGATTACAAGGTATTTACATTTTAAGTGAAGAAAATAGTTGTTTTTACACCTTGAGTGATTAGAATACAAGACTTTGAATCTTCTTAACTTAAGAACTTTGAATAACAAATCTAAAATTTAAAATTTTTTTTATGTTGAAGAATTGAGTTGAGAAATCTCAAAAAAATTCAAACAACTTGATTTTCATTCTTTAAAAATTGTAAGGTACAAGCAAGTACAAGATTAGAGGAGAAACCAAATTGTTAATACTTCTAACATGGAATTAAATCACACTAATTCCAATTATGAGATTGTTTAGGAAGCATGATAAGACTTGTGAAACTTTAAAAAAAAATCATGAATATTGAGTTAAGAAAATAAATCCAATACATTATTTTCTTAAAAATTTGTTATATATTATTGCTTCAAAAATAAGAAACTCCATAACTTTCACATCACTAATTGAAATGGAATAAATCAAAGCCTTTGCATATAGACAAAATTTATTCTAAGATAACCATATCTAAAATAGACCACTCCTTAAAGTCAACTCCTATTTTGGAAGGGAAAATGAATAGGGAGGAACCCAAAATTGATTCTAGCATCCAAATCTAAAAACAACACAGCCCACCAACGAAAATTAAGCATGGGTGACGGTTTCAAATAACTTTTGGAAACAATTTAAGGAAAATCTACAGTCCAAGCATGGGTACAATGATGGTTATGGGTGTTGCTACCTTAATCCTTAAAAGACGAACTAGTGACCGTGGAAATCATTAATTTTGATACCATGGGAATCACTAGTTTAAAAAAAATCCAAAAGTACTCATTGGAAATCAAAATACTAGAGAAGATCTTTCCTTCCCACCCATAATTCCGTGGATGAATAGTTGCACTTATGTATATTTTGATTCTCTGTCATTCATCGGACGCAAAACGTTTGCCTCATCCTTGAAGGGTTAAGTGGTCAATTTTGGATACACTTCTTGTTTTAATTTCTTCTCTATGACATGTTTTGATACRTASTAGTGTGATTTCTTGATGTGCATCAAATGGATTTTGGCATCACCTACATGAAACTTTAGCATCCTATACCTTGCATCTTTGAAAATTTGTAACTAATTCACAATGCACCGAAAAATTATGGACCCACTTGCATTTTGATTTAGTCCTTCACCAATGTGCAAAAAATGTTCATTTTCTAAAGCATATTAGTCATGCCACATAGCTTTTTCATGCAATTTTAGGTGTAATTACCATATGAGAGACAAGTGGATTTCTTTTCCTACTCAACAAATTGAAATTTGCACTTAGAATAGCATAGTATTTGCTCCCGGTCATTGATTGAAATAAAAGTTATACTCCCAAAACTAATGAAAAGAAAATAAACCGTTTCAAAAAATCAAGACAAAAAGTGAGACCATAGGAGCCTACCCGAAAATCATTTTGTCTCCCATAGGAACAATGGGACTTTATGGGGTTAAGAAACTATATTGCACAAATGTGAACTGACTTCACACAATTTACATCTAACCACATGTTTACAATCTACACAGTTGAAGTCATTCCAAAAACACTCGCACATTCCCATAGATCTCTAATAGAAATTTTCACAGTTCAAATTCAAAGATTTTCTTCATGTAYTCTCCGTTTWGACAATTTCTGCCTGARTCATACCCTGGTCCTACAGAGRTTTAGGGGTTAAGAATATCTGATCAATACCAGTTGGATATCTGCGCTGTTTATGTRAAAGCGCAGCTCACATAAACAATGCTCTTGTTGTAAACATCCAGAAAATTTTGAAGAAGTATCCAAGGCAATGACCAAATGGAAGCTCCACATCAACCATTCACTGACTGTCTACGCATTCTGTACGSAATTTCTGAACCAAGCAAGCAATCACACCACAAAAGCAAARTTCATCMAAACTTCAGCAACAGGAATTGATGGTTACAACTGACGCTTCTCACAGAAATTTGTTACCTTAGATAAGGAAATTCAAGAGATTCCGCAACCAGCTGGGTGGAAATAACTCATCAGCTGGAAGACACAGCAGACATTAACAAGACTTGAAAAAACATACGGACAATGGAGAAATGGATAAAAATCGAATATGAGAGCATAGGAAAAGTATTCTTGAGGATTACTTCACTCTGCCAAAACAGCCGGCATCCTTTGTTGAATTGAGCGTGAGAGTAAGTCATGCAGCAAAATACCAGCTGCAACACTAACATTCAGACTATCTACCGCCTCCACTGCCGCCTGCAATTCCGATCCAAAAGCCCTAGCTTCACTCAGATCAGCGTCAATCTCTTGCACTGGTGGTGAATTTCCAGCAGAGCCAAATCCCTTAATAGAGACTAATTCTGTACAGGATCGCTTAACGTTGGTACGTAACCCGCGGCCCTCATTCCCTAGCACTAGAATTGTTGGGAAACCGGGCTCGAGTTCCTGAATTGGAAGCGCCCTTGGCTCGGAGGAAGCGCCCACTGCCCTCCACCCATTGAGTACGGACGTATCGAGAAATTTCATCATATTCCGGCAAGATTGAATCTCCATAACCTCCAAGGCCCCAGCGCTTGCCTTGCTCACCACCCCACTCAAGGGTGCCGAGTTTTTGGCACAAACAATCACCCCTGTGGCACCCAAGTAATGACATGACCGCAGTATCGCTCCGAAATTCTGAGGGTCGATGACTTCGTCTAAGGCAACCCACACTGGAGAGCTGCCATCCTGGTAGGCTGCTCTCTCAAGATACTCGCAAGGGACCAACTCCAGAGGAGAAGCATCCAAAACCAAACCCTGATGAGGTCTGTTGTCCACCAGCAGGTTCAGTTGTTGCTTCGACACCGTCTCCACCTTCATCTCTAGATTGTGAGCTCTGTTGAGAATCCAGCTCACTGCCTGCTTATCTTTCCGTTTCCCAGTTGCAACATTGTCAACAAGACTCTCCTGCACGTACAAGGTGAATAGCTGGCGCCGCTCGGCCAAAAGAGCTGCCCTAATCGGTGCAACCMCGTATAGAGCCTCTCCTTCCAGCCTCCAATTCGAGGTCTCTCTCTTGGGCCAGTCTTCCGAATCCATAGCCTCCTCGTCTCCCTCATCATCGCCGTTACGCTCCCTGCGTCTTTCGCCGCCATATCCACCTCCTCTGTCACTTCTGTATCCATTCGGTGCCGAATTGTTGCCCCAGAAAGGTTTACTCGACCGCGTTGCTGAATTATTGCTCCAAGGTGCTTTGCTTGAACGTGCAGTACTCCTCCCTGTTGAGGTAGTGCGACCTCCTTCCCGACCCCTGCGCTCTTCGTCATTCGTGTCGCCCCATTCTTTGCCTGCGAAGCTTACAGCCTTCTGGTACTGTGACCCTGACGGAGGACCATTCCGAACGGTTCTATTATCTGCATTCTTCCTGACATCTCTGTCTTTCTCACCCCATTCTCGCCTACCGGACCTTGCATCAGCATAATCTGATGTCTTATTAGCTGGAGTCCTACCATAGAGTTTCTCCCTGCCCTTCTCTCTTGTACTCGACTCTTTGACGGCAGGCTTCTGTCCCTTAGCACGAAAAAACTCCTCCGCGGCTTCGTCCCAAACGGTTCGGCCGCTTCCACTGGCTTGCGCGTGAGGGACAAGACGAAAGCYCGGTCTCAAAACGCAACCAGGCTTAGCCAAAAGAAAGGAAGACAGATTGTTGCTTAAACACTGATGCGCAACGCAATAGTTRGAGCACTGCATCAAATACTTAGGGTTTAAGGCGGGTTTAAGAAGAGAAACAGATTTCATCATGATGAAGAGACGTAGAGCAGGGAGAGCGAAGAGAAGACGATATCAAGCAGGCTGCAGCTGGTCATAGGGAATTCTATACGGGGCCGCATGAGTCCCACTTCCTCTTAGTCCTCTCCAACATACCATCGACTTCGCAGCCACTGACCTACTGCCTGAGAAACAAGAAATTCTAATAAGGTACAATAAGCGTTTGACTAGTAAATTGGATGCGTTCATTGACTTGTATTTTGAGTGGTTTGACAAAGTTGAAAAAGCCAATGAAATGTGACATGAGCCCCAAAGTTGAGCACGTTTTAGCAATTGAAGGCCAAACTTTGGGGGCAACCAAGTTTGAAGATGTTTTGTTTTTGAAAATATAGATGGTATGAATAATAGACCAAAAGTATATATGGCTTGATGAACGACCAATTTAATGGATCATGTTGTGAGAACTTGTTTTGATTTGGGCGAAATTTTGAATCATTAGAAGAGATTTGAAGGCATTTGGAGATTGTTTCAAGCCTATATTCCAAATTGTAAAGTAGCCAGTATTGACCGGAATTAAATAAGAAAATTTAATAAAAGTTGTATTGAGAAAAATTAATAATCCATTTCAAGCTTAAATTACATGTTATCATTTCATGAGCAATTTCTGGACCATGTTGGATTGTTTATATGGCAAAGTTTCTACAATGTGGGAAGTTGTAGTCTTCCAAAAGCCTCAAGAATCACTTCTCTAATGCTCACAATTAATTACGTTAAAGGATGGAGTATTATGGAAGGACATTTGAATCATTGGTATTTATTCTTGAAACTATGTCAATATATTTTAGTCTTTGACAATAAAAGTGAAAAATATATTGACAAGTCAATGGAAATTTAGATAGAAGAAACTTTCAAATGACATAGGTGTAGTAAATATTGTATTTTTGTAAAATTAAAACAAAAGTATAAAATGATTTACAGATGTTATGAAATCTATTTCCAATGATCAATGAAAACGCAATAAAATCTTGTTTGTTGAGATGTTTTGCATTCACGAACGGTTCATCATATATATCATGCTTGCAGCTTGCTTTGGTAGTTTGGTTTAACTTATCAGACTTGTGCATATTGTGAAAACTAAAAGAAGAGTGTTGTTAGGCGCACAGCTACAGTAATTAATTAGGCACGGAGCACCAAGTAGGGTAAACATCAAGAGATAGTCCTATTTCTAGCTTGGACCTTTTGGTTTTATTAGGAAATATGAAGGGTGATCTTGCCATTCTCCGGGTGATGGCAGATTGGCAGATGAGGTCGTCGATACTACATGTATCCCTCCATTGATTGATCGTAAAGAGCGATGTTCACAAGGTAGGGATCCTTAAGAGGCATGGCAGTCAGCATATTTTGTAATGCTTGCTCATGACCCTGAATCTGTAGAAGGATACCACCCGAAGGTGCTGTAGTACACGATGAGTTTCAAGTGTTGAACTCCTTTAGCAATTTGCTCTATAGCTCCCCTTGGCCGTCGGCATACATCATCTCTACAGTAGACATTACGATTTTGATGCAAAGTGTTGATATATATAGACCGTTTATGATTGCAGGGGAGCGATAATGATGCGATTACACAAGTTTATATGTCTTGCTCACTTCCGACTCTTCCTTTGGTGCAAAACTATGGATGCCATGTGAAACATCGATTCTCCACCATTAGGATTTCAATATTAAGGAGCATTCTTTAATTTGATGATTCCTGCAAAAATACAGGATTTGCTCAACCTTGTTCAAACTGAACACATGCAACGACGCCAACACACAATCCACCTATCGTGTCTAGCTACAACAATTTCTTTCTACAAGAAAAGAATCTCATTTTTCAATCCATTCCAAAGCTACTAGTACACTAGGTCTCACAAACACACCTCAAAATAAGCACTCCTATTCCTAGTGTCTTTTGTAGCCTAGATGTTGTGCTCGAGATGAAGTCACACCAATCAACAAAAGCTTGTACAAATTTGGTAGCTGGGTGAGATTCTTGCAATCCCTTGTTATGAGGGATTGTAAGCAAATCAATTCATTTAAACTTGGCAATGATTTGATGAGCACACAAGATCATAGGTCTAGTTCCTCAACTTACACATATGTGACAACTCTTCAAGACTTTAGCACCAACTAGCAAGTCCAAACCCGGCAAGCCTTGTAGTAAGTGGCAATCCTTCACATCCAACTTCAACAATTGTTATAACTTTTGTGAGTTGAGCACCTCTTTCAGCTTGAAATAATCATTGAGGCAAAGTTCTTACAACAATGCAACTAAATCACTCACACTTGGGCAGCTTTACAACGCCCATCACATGTTCAAATCCAAGAACTGCAAGTTGGTGTGATTCGGGATGAAGCCGATGATGGTTTTTATTGACCAACTATCACAAAAACAAGCTACTTGTAGTAAAATGAGGGTGCTTAGATTTGGCAAATGGCCACATCTATTTAGATTCAACACTTGAAGGTTTGTCAAATGAACAATCTCATCAATGGAGGGTGAATTTGATAGGATGCTCAATCATCGTATTAGAAAGCCTAGCTCCAATAAGGAACGTAGTCCAACAACTGAGATCAAAGATTTTATTGTATAGTATGAACTATATTCCAATTCCAAACTCTTTAGGCGTTTCAACCTCTTAGATTCAGCTTGTGTACCCTTACATAGTATTAATTCAACTTCAAATCCATCACACGCAAGAAACAAAAAAAAGTCTCATCCTTCAGCTTTGTAAGACCCCTATCAAAGAAAAACATCCACCTCACATTTACCAAATGCCCACCATTGGAAACATTGACTTCTTCAAGTGCATTGTACTCATCCCACTCAAACATCCATTGTCTTTTTTCAAACTTGCCAACTTTTGTCTCCAATCTCCAAACTCACGCCATAGGTTGTGCATGCCAATTTTGCCAAGCCCATTGCCAAGACTTTCCAATTGCAATTTCCTCTTCAAGTTTTCCAAATGTAAGCAAATGATGAAAAACAAAAACATCAAAAGCAAAKAATATTGCTCAAGGTCCTCATCTTGCTCTAAAAAGTTAAAATGGTTGAACTCATTGCTTTAGCATATTAAGTTCATAAAATTGGAGAATGTGATGGCAACTAGGAATGGAATGTGGTTTTAGACACTTTTACATAGGAATTACAATAGCTTGATGAATGTCTCAAATTCAAATTTAGCCTAGACACCATCAAATTTTTAGAATGTAGCTTAGAATTGCAACGATTCAACTACAAATTGAAGTGCTTAAGGATGCCTTCATTAGATGAGAAACGAGGCCTCTGGAGAGTTGCATTCTAGATCATGTTGAATTCCAAAGATGTGGGGTTCACTCAAGTGAAGAATTTTTAATTTCTAGTCTACTTAGCATAATCAACAAGCCATTCTCTCTAAATTTCAAATCCTAAAAGTGTTACTAATTTGAGAATTGATTTTTGACTTTTCAAGACTATTGTGGCTCTATGCCATTAGCAACTTGTCACCATTGCCATCACAAGTTCCAATTCATAATTGGTTGTTGACTTTTCATGTTCCTACATCCTTGGATTATGAAAATCAAAAGTTTTAATTCAAAAGTCAACAACCGGCTATATATGATGGCTTGTTGATGGTGCTGAGCAGACTACAATGGCTCGTCGGTTATGTAAAACATAATATTCTAACTTGTTTTTCAGGTCCAATCTTGTTTAAAGTCACAATTCAATTGCAAGATGCAAAATGAGAGGTATAAGAATTAGCTTGAAGCTGGTGTAACTAAAAAAATCTTAGGGCTCCCCCATTTTATTTCAAGTATTGGTTTATGAACTATTATTGCAATCTTTCAAAAGTTATCACAACTCACCATTTTCATTAGAATCAAATGAAGACGGCGAGAAGAAAGACCCCGGCAAAATGCCCGCAAAAAACAAAGTTGCCCAAACTAGCTTAGGTTTTTCCATGCCCCTTTTGTGAGCACGTCGATGTATTGTTTAGTAAGGAAACAACACAATTTGGAACGTATGGAAGAGTCAAGTGCTACACATGCTTCTGCTTTTACAACAAGCGTTTGACTAGTAAATTGGATGTATTTTGAATGGTTTGACAAAGTTGAAAGAGCCAATGAAATGTGACAAGAGCCCCAAAGTTGAGCACGTTTTAGCAATTGAAGGCCAAACTTTGGGGGCAACCAAGTTTGAAGATGTTTTTTTTTTGAAAATATAGATTGTATGAAAAGTAGATCAAAAGTATATATGGCTTGATGAACGACCAATTCAATGGATCTTGTTGTGAGAAGTTCATTTGATTTGGGCGAAATTTTGAATCATTAGAAGAGATTTGAAGGCATTTGGAGATTGTTTCAAGCCTATATATTCCAAATTGTAAAGTAGCCACTATTGGCCATAATTTAAGAAAATTTAATAAAAGTTGTATTTGAGAAAAACTAATAATTCATTTCAAGCTCAAATTACATGTTATCATTTCATGTGACAATTTCTGGACCATGTTAGATTGTTTATATGGCAAAGTTTCTACAATGTGGGAAGTTGTAGTCTTCCAAAAGCCTCAAGAATCACTTCTCTAATGCTCACAATTAATTGCGTTAAAGGATGGAGTATTACGGAAGGACATTTGAATCATTGGTATTTATTCTTGAAACTATGTCAATATATTGAGATCTTTGACAATAAAATTGATAAATATATTGACAAGTCAATGGAAAATTAGATGGAAGAAACTTTCACATGATTGACGTAGTGAGGGTTGTTCGGACGTTTGGCGTCCGCGGATGTGGCCCCCCACACGTCCCCTAACATTCGAATGGGCCGTCCGCCAAGACCATCCATTGGGACCGTCCGCCCGTTGCAGACGTAGGTGAACGGTCTCACGGACACCGTTTTTCGGATTTTGCGAGTCCGTTCACCTGTTTGCGTCCGCCTGTTCGCGTCGGTCTATCCACGTCCGCTAGGTCGTCCGCCCGTCCTCGTCTGCCAGGTCGTCCACCTGTCCCCATTCCGTTCGCCGGACGCGAGTGTCCCGCGGATTCGGACGTCCGGACGTCCGATTTCGGGACGCAATTTTCCCCGGGACGTTGGACATGGACAACCCTAGACGTAGTTGTAGTAAATATTGTATTTTTGTAAAAATCAAAGAAAAGTATAAAAACATATATTGATGTTATGAAATCTTTTTTCCAATGATGAAAGAAAACCCAACAAAATCTTCTTTGAKGAGATGCTTTGCATTCAAAAAAGCTGCATCATATATATCATGCTTGGAGCTTGCTTTGGGAGTTTGGTTTAACTTATCAGCCTTGTGCACATTGTGAAATTTTAAAGAGGAACCAATGGGTTTCCAATTGATAGCAATTTTCTATGCGTAATGATATCAATGAAGTAGGATTCATTGAAGGCTTGATTCTTGTTACAAAGTTTAGCAAAGTTGCTCTCATAGATGTACAAGTCTATCAAATTCATCCACTAGAAGAAAACAGTGTTTTTTCTGATGTTTGGCCCTTGACGTCCCGTGTCCTGAGAGACATCACCTGTCCGATGCAGACATCCGAATGCTGAGGGGTCGGACACAACGAAAATGTGGATTTTTGCAGGATGTCAGCGACAGCATAGCTGAAATTTTGATCAGACGTATGAATGCTATCGAAAACAGGGATGTCTGCAGAGACATCACTTTTGACAAGTAGATGTTCAAAAAAATGTCTTGAACGGACGTCTTCGCCACGTCATCATCTGCGGTCAATTTCATCTGAAGGTAACTAACAGAGATTTTCAACGGGCAGGGGTTAAAGGACTACCCGGCTTGGAAAAAAGGGAATGGGCAAGGTTTGGCCCTGAAATTGCTGACGTGGCAAGATGACGTGGAAATTATCTGAGGTGGACATTGGGAGCTGACGTGGCATGCCACGTCAGCATTTTGGGTCCTCTGAAGTCAGATTTTTTGATGTCCTCCGGGACATCATTCTTGATGTCCAGACGTTCTACGGGACATTATTTTCCAACACACCGATGTCTGCATTCACGCGGCTACAGTTTCATAGTGCATGCTGTCCGTGATGTTCTCTCCAACATCAAAGTGAACAACCTAACGTTTGAAAAAAGAGGGGAGCATGTCTGCAGCGATGTCCACCTGGATGGGACATGACCTCTGTTTTGTGGAATGGACCGTGCTACAACAAGAGCGAGGGCTTCCATGTATGCACTACATGTACTGACGAGGATCAAAAGGTACTGTATTTGCGCGTCTGCAGCTAGGGGTTCATGGGCCCTAATCCCGATTACATATAACATAGTGCATGCAAATGTTCAACGAAACATGAAATATAGTTGTATATTGCATGTACGTAGTGAATTCCCATGACGTTCACATCTTCTCTGGATAGAGGGTGATGGAATGAATTGCACGTTTCTATAAAGTGGGTGTTCATTTCTTGAGCACATCCGAAGCATTCTATAGAAACATGCCAAAAGATCCTTGGCCGTGCACAACAATGTCCATACACTTGACGTCAACGACTCCCGATTAGTGTCCACAATCACTATTTHTGTCACCAAGTGGACGTCAAGAAATTACAGATGCCTCGTAGTTGACATTGACATGGACATCATAGTGCATGCATTAAACGTCTCCAGTGACATCTACAGATATGTCAAGTGTCATCTACTTCATTTTGAGAATTTTTTGGACGTCAAGTTGGACATCAAACTTAGCATCCTGATGTTGAAACCCGGCATCTAGAAAACACAGGTTTCTTCTAGGATCTACATGTATATGATGAAAAAATATTCAATATTGTGAATATTTGGTAAATTGAGACTTTAATGTATTAATACATTTTTTAAATCTTTGATTATTCAAAGGTTGGTTTCTTCATAAACTTTGTATTCATTAAAATGAAGGTTTCTAATAGCTAGGCTCAATTATCAAAATATGCATTTTGTCTCAATTCAACAAATATGGCCATGTAATTGCATGAAATACTATGATTTTGTACGATGTATTGTATATGGTACATTTTGTATTTCGTATTGTATATGGTGTATAATATATTGTATATAACATGTTATTTTCAAAATTGTATACGCGTCTGACATGTAGTTACACTTTTGTGACACCACACCAGACGTTGTGATGCTGTAAAAAACATCATCACGTCGTGATGCTTCATACAAACATCACACCAAACATTGTGATGTCATAAAAAACGTCCACAACTATGGGTGATACAAACCGCATAAACATAGGATGTCCAACAAAACATCAATGTAGACGTTAGCATGTCTACATTGATGTCTTTGAAAACATCCCTGCATTTCTTAAATGACCAATGAGGTTGCTCCAAAATATTGCCACGTCAGCATCTCCGGATGCCACGTCAGCCAATTTTTGAGTTGCCACATGGCATGACACATCGGATGACACGTCATGGACGGGCAATGGATGAAAAAAGTACCACGCTGGCTTTCCCGCGCTGAGGTGGACGCCAAATGTCGAACTTCTGGATCCCCGTTGATCAATGTTTTTTCTGATGTCCGGTCAGATTTCGTGAAAATCTGCCTAGACATGGCGTGCAAATCGCACGTCCAAGCTAACGCGATTTTTCAAATGCTAAGATGAACGTCAAACCCTGCATCCGGATGTCAAAACGCAGGATCCAAAAAAACATTGTTTTCTTCTAGTGATCGTTTTCAAGACCACAGACACTAGAAGTGTTTAAGAGGTGTGAAATGAAACGTACGATGGCGACAAAGTAGATGGACTTCTTCTTCAAGATTAACTTTATGGTAATCACATCCCTTATTTTTTAGAAATAAAAAAAAATCAATTTTTATTTAAAAACTATTTTTGTTAATTTGTCACACTTTGAGGTTTAGGGGTTTTCTCTACGTTACGAGTTCCCAAATTTGATGATCTGGAGTTGAAAATTTCATGGTATATTTGGATAGTAGGAAATCATGTACTTACCAAAGGAAATCTAAAAATATACTATTTTATGTCCTCCACATGAGTATAAACAACACTCTGATTGCGCACCATTTTTGAACATTGAAGATGGTTCTTAGATCATTTTTTTGGTGAAATCTCATCACCATCAACTCTTCCCAAATTGCCAACTTTTAGTTTAAAAAAAAATGTATTTTCCTATTTTCTGTAAATTAAAATGTGAAATTACAGTGACAACAACNTTTACATCTCTAGATATGGAAATCATATAGAAAGACGCCATTAATTTGGGCACGCTTGGGTTAATAAAGATTGTCTCTAAATCAATGTGTCTATGGTGGCGACATTTTACCCGTTTCTTTGCCTGGCTAATGTAGCGTGGTGAATGGAGTTGGAGCAAAATTTGATTCAGAGGAAGAGGTTTGCGTAGATCTCTCGAAAGACCTAAAGCGACTCTTCCATTAGAGAAAATTTGGACTCTCTAGAAGGTCGCTAAGAAGTGCCTAAAGGAACCCTCGTTTTTTTTTATTTCGCATGGACCCCTATTGTTGTGGCCACCAAGTGTCATCGCTCTAGTAGAGCAACCAAATGTCAAAGCATTGGTAAATGAGTAGTTGTGTTCTATTGTGTTCTATTGTGTGACAGTCAAGATATTCAGACAAGGTGAATCTTTTTTTTTGTCAGAGATGCAGTCCTCTCTATAGCTCCCTAGGGCCCTGGAAATAGAGTGGCTTGTCAAACCCTAGCGGCCTTCTAGAGAGTCCAGAATTTCTCTAATGCCTTCATCAATTCTACCTCGTGTGTGTTTGCTTGCGTTTGCGCATCCATCCCTCGGGACCTCAAGAATGTTCTTGCGAAATGCGCGAAGTGTATCAGATGAAGCCTGGCATCATAACAGCAACTAACGGCTTCAGCAGGGGTGTTGACTAAGCCCGACATTGGCTGAAGGTATATGTTCGAATCTGACTGCACATGAGTATGTATTATTTGATTATTACGTGTCCTGTTGCTTCTCATCCTTTGCGCTTCAGCTTGCACCGCTCGTCTTTCGTTGCTGGCGTGGAATGATGGGGTCACCGTCTTAGAACATCACATTCGTATGAGTTGCTCAGGTTTCTTCCTGTAACTCAAGAAGATCGTTCGGGTGCCCTGGTCTGAATCTTGTGCGCCCGTAGTCTAAAGAAGAACGGAGAACGGTCCATGGAGAAGAGTTGTGTCAATCTTGAAAAGAAATTATTGCTGTTGAGAGGGGCTGTGGTGGTAGTCATTCTTGAATTGGTTTTAATGAATCCCGTTCAGTTTTTCCTGCGACACCTTCGAGTCGGTGACCTGTGCCTTGAGAGCATTGAGCATTCAGRATGCCCATGATTCTCCAGTTAGTTTATATCATGGTTAATATCAGTCCTTGCACATGCGCACAAAGTTTTAGTGATGCCCAACATCGCTTCCAACATACTGAAGAATWTATGCACCTACTGCCATGTSGCAGGGCCAAAGGAGAATCGACMCAGGTCACAGACGTCGTTACAAACCTCGCAAGAAAGCTTTGTCAAGGTCMTTTGGTGCTCGTCAGGGTTTGACAGTGCAAAACACTTGGAGTTCAGAAGAATTGTCATCTGCAACAGCTCCCGATGGATTGCACGGTTGGGTAACGCGCTATWTGATGTGTCCTGCAACTGGTAAGCTTCAGTAGGACTGCTAGTAAGTCAGTTGACGAGACAAGGGCTGCGAGAGCACGTGACGCCAGCACGCAAACATGAAAGTTCTCTAGCGTAGMACATGAAGTCACTTAAGGACGGAACGTAGAAGAAACTGAGCCAATCACCAACTCTGAAGTTATAACTGAGAGCTTGAGTCGAGAGAATATGATTAAGACGATCCCGAGCTTGGATGTAAAGTACTTGTCATTCTACGATGGCCAACTATCAGATGAAATCAAATCAATACAAAACAGAGGCTTGACCAACGTAATGCTCAAGCGCGACAAACAGTGTCAATCTTCAAATTGAAATTTTCAAAAGTTTATAAAATGAGGAAAGAAACATTCTCCCCATGCGACACCAACAAGAAGGCCTCCAACGAAACCCTCGATGTGCGTTTCCCTCAAGGAAACGTCAAAAGAATAGCCCAACCCTGAGCACTACGCTAACATATCACTAATTTTTCTCACGCCATACCGCCACTGGTAGCAGACCGAAAGATCTGAATTAAAGACGATCCCACAACGACGAACACGAACAGGCCAAGAACCATGGGCCCCACAGGGTACTGATTCTTCTTCTTCAGCGTCGTCTCCGGAACATTACCCCTCCTGTGCACGTTCTTCTGGAACTTGGCGCTCTTCTTGCCAGCCACTCTCTTGGAGGTCGTCATCTTGGCAAAAACCGCTAGTGTCAAGAAGCTCAAAACAACTCGACCTTCTCCGATGCGGTGCAGTGCGATGCTAAGCGACCAAGCCAGACGCTTGATTCTCGATGGTTCTCTCCAAAAAGAAAGCAGCGAACTCGGTTGAACTCGGTTGATTTACGGAATGTGAGGTAAGTTAGTGCTCGCGCGAATTTTGCTCTCCGATTGTGCGACGAAGATCTGGAACTTGTGGAATAATGAAGACTGCGAGGAGAGAGAGAGAGTACTTGTGGAAGTGAGGAAGGAGAAGACGCGGAGGCAGAGTCCAAGTGGGCGACTATGTAATCTGACGCGGAGCCACGGGTCGTAGCCAATGAGAGGGCTCTCACGCGTTTGTAAAGGATTCAAATAAGTTAGCCAATCCGTTTTGGGCAACACACTTGCCCTAGTCCCTACGACTGAACAATCTTTGTTTTAATTATTCTTCTAAAACGCGGAAACACAAAGGCTCTCTTTATATTTTGAGGAACAATCATAAATACAATTGATATCTTGCTAGCCCTTGGTCCTTTTTTATATCCCTCCATTAATGTTCACATTGACTTTTATTTTTTTATTAATCCCTTAAAGGACCAAAAAATAGTTCAAAATTTTAAAATTAGGAAATGTATTCTGAAATTAATAAGAGTTCAAAATTATTAGATGTATTGTAAAATACAATTTAAAATGACAATTTAATCAAAACAATAGTTGTAAAATATGGTCCATATATCATATCCATACGGTTACACAAACTAATAATTTTCAATAAAATTTAAAGCCTAAAAATTGAAAATTCCTTCTAAAGGGTGATTGCAAGAAAGACCAGGACTATTTTGGGTCACAATTGGAATGACGGAGTTGTCATGTGCTATAAGTTTTGAAGCATGAACCCAATTGATGTGAAATTTTTATTGGAGATGGCTAACTTGATTTTAATCAAATCCCTTATTTATCAAAAAATTTCAAAAATCATTTTCTATTTAAATTTGAATGTAGCTAATTTGTCACACTTTGCAGTTTAGGGGTTTTTAGTATTGGAAAGTATCCAAAATTAATGATCTAGAGCTAAAATTTCTGTGGTCTATTCCTACACTAGGAAAGCATGCTTTCATCGAAGGAAATTTATAAAAGCATTATTTTACATCCTCTACGTTTATGCAAACAGGGCTCCCTTGCGCGCACAATTTTGAACATTGACACTAGTTTGAAGATCATTCTTTTGGTACAATATCTTCACCAAAAAGTCTTTTCATATGGCCAAATTTTAGTTTCTTTGAAAATTATTTTTCCTATTTTTGACAAATTGAAACATCAAAATACCTATTTTCATGAGATTTTGCACTTTTCTAGTTCTCCTACTAAGAGAATTTTTCTACAATTTTCCTTCCTATGGTACCTTCTTCTTAAAGGTGTATACATTAAACGTATTTTTTATATTTAAAAAAAAAAAAATTTCTAATTATACAGTCCTCCCAAAAAAATCATGAGTATTGTGGAAAACACTACAAAAATTGGTCGGTCTTTCTTGCAATCAACCTAAAGCCAATTGTCAATTTTATATTATGATTTTCAAATGAAAATATATTCATTAGTTTCAAAAAATAAAATTTTAATCATAATGATTTTTGAAGATTTTTATTTTATTTTTTTATTCAAATTGATTTTGAAGGGTCATTTTTTGAATAGAAAAAAATTACTTTATTGAAGCCAAACCTATCAATACCTTTGAATTATAGAATATTTAGAATCCATACCAAAAAATGTTAAAGAACTAATGCAAGAATTTTCGAAATAATTGATGAATGAAAAATAATTGTGTGGGGGGATGTAATTTTCGTTTAATCATTGTTCAAAATTTGAACTTCCTGTCCAAAAAGAGCTAATGCAAAAGTCTATCATCTAAAAATACATTTGACTTTCTTTTTGTTTGTAAAAACTTCTAAAGTTATTTAGAATTTGTCATCTTACCTTATTTTAAACAAGTTTTATTATGGCCTACAATGCAATGTTCCTACCTACTATGTTACACTCTATCCAATTTAATCTTGATTTCTGATTGTTAGAGTGGCTTGCATAAGATAAGGTAGAATAAGATGATTGCAAGAAACATGTATACTATTTGTTGCATTCTTGGGAGTACTGTTGTTTTTTTTCTAAAGTGTTATAAAATTAGAAAAGTAATTTTGAAAAATATACACAATGTATATACTTTTAACCCCTAAGAGCCCAAGGGGTTTTGACAAAACACAAATGTGTTATAAAATATAAATTCTATAACTTTTTTGAAATTTGCATCAAAGAAGTTTTTGCGAAGCACAAAAAGTAGAAGATATCCATACGGTCAAAATTATAAAATTATTTTCAGATTCTCTTCAAATGAATTTTGAAGATATAACTTCAAAAATTCACCAAAAAACAATTTTTATCCTTAACACTTGAGTTTTTTTTTATTGGTCAAAATAGTGGTTTCTATTGAATTGTAAAAAAATGCATAAGATATGGTCATAAAAATTTCAATTCTTTCCTCAGATAGTAAGTTTTTCAACACTAGAAAATTCTAAACACATTGTGCTAATTCTCTTATGATTTTTTTTACCGTAATGATCTTAGTTTTGAATATAAATACTGAAAGACAACCCAATATTTTCTAGGAAAAAAAAATTAAAATTAAAAAAAAAGTTTTCTTTTGCCCGAAAATTCTGCCCGAACTTGGGCAGCGATCAAAAATGGTCGTTTGAGCGCTTAGGGGTTAACCCCAAAATGACAAAGGGGACAAAAAGTGTCCTCACACAATTTCAAGCCTAATTCAAAGTGATGTAACTTTTGCATCCAAGGTCCAAATTCAATAAAACTTGTTGGAAAAGTTGCATTCTCTCCTCTAGTTTGTGTGGTAGAACTTTCAGATCAATCCAATTTGTATTGATTTTTTGAATGCCAATCAAAGTTCACAACTTCAATTTAAGTCCACCAAATTGCATTTTAGAGTTGCAACTTCGAGGCCTTGTATCTCCTTCATTGATTTCTCATTTTTAAAGAATTTTCCTACGCTTTTTCTTCATAGGGTACCTTCTTCTTACAGGTGTATACATTAAATATATTTTTCACATTTAAAATTTTTTTTTTTTCTAATTTTACAATACCCCCGAAAAAAACATGAGTACTATGCCAAACGCTACAAAAACGGGGGGGTCTTTCTTGCAATCACCCCATCACATTCTCCAATTTTATGAACTTAATATGCCAAAGCAATGAGTTCAACCATTTTAACTTTTTAGAACAAAGTGAGGACCTTGAGCGATATTATCTGCTTTTGATGGTTTTTGTTTTTCATCATTTGCTTACAGTTGGAAAACTTGAAGAGGAAATCGCTATTGGAAAGTCTTGGCGATGGGCTTGGCAAAATTGGCATGCACAACCTATGGCGTGAGTTTGGAGATTGGAGACAAAAGCTGGCAAGTTTGAAAAAAGACAATGGATGTTTGAGTGGGATGAGTACAATGCACTTGAAGAAGTCAATGTTTCCAATGGTGGGCATTTGGTAAATGTGAGGTGGATGTTTTTCTTTGATAGGGGTCTTACAAAGCTGAAGGATGAGACTTTTTTTTGTTTCTTGCGTGTGATGGATTTGAAGTTGAATTAATACTATGTAAGGGTACACAAGCTGAATCTAAGAGGTTGAAACGCCTAAAGAGTTTGGAATTGGAATATAGTTCATACTATACAATAAAATCTTTGATCTCAATTGTTGGACTACGTTCCTTATTGGAGCTGGGCTTTCTACAATGATTGAGCATTCTATCACTTTCACCCTCCATTGATGAGATTGTTCATTTGACAAACCTCCAAGTGTTGGATCTAAATAGATGTGGCCGTTTGCCAAATCTAAGCGCCCTCATTTTACTACAAGTAGCTTGTTTTTGTGATAGTTGCTCAATAAAAACCATCATTGGCTTGAGTTCGAATCACACCAACTTGCAATTGTTGGATTTGAATATGCGTTGGGCGTTGCAAAGTTGCCCAAGTGTGAGTGATTTAGATGCATTGTAAGAACTTTGTTTCAATGATTATTTCAAGCTGAAAGAGGTGCCCAACTCACAAAAGTTGTAACAATTGCTGAACTTGGATGTAAAGGATTGCCACTTACTACAAGACTTGCCGGGTTTGGGAGACTTGATGAGTTTGCTGGAAATTGTGTGCTAGTTGGTGCCAAAGTCTTGAATAGTTGTCACATATGTATAAGTTGAGAAACTAGACCTACGATCTTGTGTGCTCATCAAATCATTGCCAGATTTAAATGGATTGATTTGTTTACAATCCCTTATAACAAGGGATTGCAAGAATCTCACCCAACTACCAAATTTATACAAGCTTTTGATGATTGGTGTGACTTCATCTCAAGCACAACATCTAGGCCACAAAGGACAGTAGGAGTAGGAGTGCTTATTTTGAGGGTTTTTTTGTGAGACCTGGTATGCTAGTAGTTTTGGAATGGATTGAAAAATGAGATTATTTTCCTACAAAAAGAAATTGTTGTAGCTAGACACGATAGGTGGATTGTGTGTTGGCGTTGTTGCATGTGTTCACTTTGAATAGGGTTGAGCAAATCCTGTGTTTTTGCAAGAATCATCAAAAGAATGCTCCTTAACATTGAAACCCTAATGGTGGAGAATCGATGTTTCACATGGCATCCATAGTTTTGGACCAAAGGAAGAGTCAAAAGTGAGCAAGACATATAAACTTGTGTAATTGCATCATTAACACTCCCCTGCAATCACGTACGGTCTATATATATCAACACTTTGTATCAAAATCCTGATGTCGATTGTGGAGATGATGTATGCGGACGGCCAGGAGGAGCTAGAGAGCAAATTGCTAGAGGAGTTCAATACTTGAAACTCATCGTGTACTGCAATACTTTCGGGTTCTATCCCTCTGCAGATTCAGGGTCATGAGCAGGGTCATGAGCAAGCATGAGCAAGCATTACGGAATACATTCCCTGCCACGCCTCCTAAGGATCCCTACCTTCTCAACACCCCCCTTTACGACCAATCGATCAAGGGACACATATAGTATCGGTGCCCTCATCAGCCATCACCCGGAGAATGGTTAGGTGACCCTTCATATTTTCTAATAAAACCAAAAGGTCCAAGCTAGAAATAGGACCACCCCTTGATGTTTACCCTACTTGGCGCTCAGTGCCTAAGTACTGTAGCTACGAGCCTGACAACGCTCCGCTAGAGGCCTAAACCCTACTCGTTTCACTACGTAAAATTTAGGTGATTCATAGAGTCACCCGGCGATTCAAGGGGCGCCATAGGTGAGGTCACCAATACTACATTCTACCCATCGATCTCTATTTCGCCTCAAGTTTTGCTCCCTGTAAAACCCATTTACCAACATCCCCACAAGGCAACTCGCAAGGAGCGTTGATGTTTAATCCTATGATAGCTCTGTTCGCATGCGAAATTCTTTCGACGAGCTCTTGACCCATGCCAACCTCGGCTTCCACACTGTCGGTCATACAGCTCCCACATTGTTCAGAAACCCCTCTTCCTCTTTTGTGTAAGCCCTTCGACTTGGAGTTGCAAGCGTCTGCCCTTTCCCCACATAATCTGAGTCTCAAATCTGCATAAACCTTAATTAGATCATGCACAGTGAAAGTTCCAGTAGGTATAAGATCGTTGCAGTGTCGCAAATTAATCTATGCAGACTATCTGCGGCTAGTCATGTGTGATTCGTTCTCTGACATCTGGATGGAAGATGATCCTTGATCTGCATTGAGACCACAGTGATGTGTATTTGGTACACTGCTGCAGTGCCGTTTTTGTTGGTGTCTACGTTAGTACTGCTTTGTTTCGAGATTTATATATGCTTGTATAGTACACAGAACATGATAGTCTGGTTGCATCTTTTGCTTGTGGTAATCAGTGATCGCTTGCATTTGGTTGCGTCTATCTTGGAATTAGGGTTTAGGGTTTAAGGAATTAGGGTTTTTCAGGATCAACAGAGTTCACTTGACTTGTCTAGAATGGTGATATATTTAGTGTAGAGTGTGGCCGTTTTTCTTCCAGCGAGTATTCCTTGGCACTTTGTTTGCTTGAGCTGCACTTACAGAGTACAGGGACTCCATTCAGTCTTTTGACTGCAAGATGCGCGTTCAAGGCAGTCGTCCAGTCTTGAAGAATTCGGAAGACGAAGATCTTCGTCCAGATCTTGAAGAATTCGGAACACGACCAGTTTCCTTTGATCCAAGACTCAACAGGAAGCAGGGAAGAGGTTGAGTTTTAACGTACAAGCAACCGTGCAAGTTCCTTCAGTTTTCTTGGTTGACATGGGCATGGATGTTGTTGTTTCACGATTTCAAAATTTTGTTGAGTTCAAATTTAGTTTGAAGCCCTTCTTCAACACAACCCATTCTACAGAACCCTGTACCTATCTAGATTCGGAAATGAAAATGCATCCCCGGCACTCTTTTTTTTCCCACACTTTGAATGAGTGAGATTTTTGCAACCATTTAACCCCTAAAGGTTTTTGACTATGTTTTTACAAAAATTGCTCCAAATCTGCCATTTCTAAATAGAAAAAATATAAAATTGGACACACATAACCATGGGATCTTGTATTACGTTGCTTTGAGAAGATATGGCCAAAATTTCAGAAATTTCCACCGGGTAGATTGCAAGATATTAGCATTTGAAGTGACGAAAATCCTTTTTTAATTAGTGTCTTGCAAAAATTTGGGTGGCTGTGCTTTACAAGGTCAAATTGGTATGAAAAAATGTCCAAAATGGTGGTGATTCTTTGAATTCATTCTTCAAAGCAAGTTGGCTACATGCTTGAGAAATTTCATATCATTTGGAGTTGTACAACATTAATATAAAAAAAAAATAGTAAGTAGAAAGCAATAGAGGATAATACAAAATACAAAATTGTTAAGAATTTAGTTATGGAATTGATAAATGTCTATCCCAATGGTTATTATGTTGTAATAAACAATGTACATTTAGCTAATTTGTCACACTTTGCGGTTTAGGGGTTTTTAGTACTGGGGAGTACCCTAAATTAATGATCTAGAGCTCAAATTTCTACGGTCTATTTCTACATTAGGAATGCATGATTCCACCAAAGGAAATTTACAAAAACATTATTTCATGTCTTGCACATGCGAGCGAATAGGGGTCCCTTGCGCACATCATTCTGAATGGTGAACATGGTTTCCAGGTCAATCTTGTGGTGGCATGTAATTAGCATTCAATCGAGACAAAATGCCAATTTTTAGATTTTTTAATTTTGCTACGGTTAATTTTTTAAAAAGAAAAAAGGGGACAAAGGTCTTTTCTGTGGAAAATGGAACTCTAGGCTGCCGTAGTAGTGCTACGTACTGTTTAGTACTTTGCAGTAGTAACAGGATAGCTGGCAACTTCACGTTGAATCTGCAGTATAATCAACGGTGCACAGTGCATGCAGTTTCTGTTTCGTAGTAGTCATAGTACTCACGGTACTGGGCGGCAGAAACTCTGTTTTTTCCAAAACGCTACGCAAAACGGCCAGTCTTTCTTGCAACTACCCTTCACACCTAATGGAACTTAATAGAATTTACAATAATTACATGAGCTCGTAAAAATAGGAACAACTCATGTGCTAATTTAGCCATTTTCAAGAAAACCCGGATTCATTTCGGGACGAAAGTAGTATATCTTTGATTTTTCAAAAAACTTAAAAAATAAATTTACATTTAAAAATCATTTTTGCTAATTTGTCACACTTTGATATTTAGAGGTTTTGGGTGATTGCAAGAAAGACCCCCCCGTTTTTGTAGCGTTTGGCATAGTACTTACATAGTAGTCATGTTTTTTTCGGGAGTACTGCAAAAATAGATAAACAATTTTTTTAAAATGTGAAAAATATATTTAATGTATACACCTGTAAGAAGAAGGTACCCTATGAAGAAAAAGCGTAGGAAAATTCTCTAAGTAGAAGAACTAGAAATATGCAAAATTTCATGAAAATAGGTGTTTTGATGTTTTAATTTGTAGAAAATAGGAAATGTAATTTTAAAAAAAACTAAAAATTGGAAATTTGGGAGAACTTTATGATAAAGAGATTTCACCAAAACAATGATCTTAAAACCATCTTGAATGTTCAGAAGTGCACGCGCAAGAGACCCCTGTTAGCACGCATGTAGAGGACATAAAATAATGTTCTTTTAGATTCCCTTTGGCAGATGCATGTCCACTTAGTGTGGGAATAGACCACAAAAATTTCAGCTCTAGATCATTAATTTGGGGCACTCCTCAGTACTAAAAACCTCTAAACTGCAAAATGTGACAAATTAGCTAAATTTAAATTTAAATATAAAATGATTTTTTAAAATTTCTAAAAAATAAGGAATCTAGTTTTTATCAAGCAAGACATCTCCAATAAAATTCTCAAGTCAATTGGTCTCATACTTCAAAAGTTATAGTGAATGGAAACTCCACAATTCGAATTGTGACGTAAAATAGTATTGGCCTTTCTTGCATTCACCCTTTTCACTACGTTGTGAGTCACTAAATTTAATGATTTGGAGTTGAAATTCTCATGGTCTACTAACATAATAGAAAAGCATAGACCTACCAAAAGGAATCTAAAAATTTATTATTTTATGTCCTCCACATGAGTGCAAACAACACTTCCATTGCGCGCAATTTCAAAACATTCAGATGATGGTTTCAAGACCATTTTTTTGGTGAAATCTCGTCACCATCAACTCTTCCCAAATGGACAATCTTTAATTCTTGAAAAAAAGTTCTTTTCCTATTTTTTACAAATTAAAATGTCAAAGTACTAGTTTTCATGAGATTTTGCACTTTTCTAGTTCACGTAGTTAGAAAAAAATTTTGTGCTTTTCCTTCCTAGGGTACCTTCTTCTAAAACGTATATACATTAAACATATTCTTCATATTCTTTTAAAAATGTTTTTCTAATTTTATATTACTCTTGAAAAATCATGAGTATTGTAGCCAAAGTGTCCAAAAAACGGCAGGTGTTTCTCGCAATGACCCCAAAGTATTTTGGTGATAGGTCTTATCTATTCAAGGTCACTTGCCAATGTACACATTCATTTTATGTATTATTATGTGCATTGTCCAACACTAAATAGTGAATTTAGGTTGCCTTTACAATTAGGTAAGTTGCCTTTGTCCAAGAAAGTTACTCTATGAGCCATCAAAGTCAACAAATATTTCTACAATACTTTCATTTGTACACATGGAGGTTCATGAGTTTCAACTATACCAATAACTAATTCAAAAGTAGTGCATTCTTGTACAATAACAATAAATATTTATATAGTGTCCAATACTCCAATGTCAAGAAATGACACAACCTAATGTCACTATTTAGTGTAGCTAGTTCTTTGAGACATTAAGAGTCAAGTCACATTGACGTGGCTATAACTTTGCAATGGAAAAATTGTATTCATACATTCCAAAAATTTGGAGCCTTCTCCTATTTTTACCATTGCTTGGGAGAAGGATTGACACATTAACCCATGAAGGACGCAACCCCTCACAACCAAGATAGTTGTCACCCAAATTTGCTCCAATTATTGAATCAATAGGTGCATTCTTTGTTTCTACACTGAACAACAAAGTCATCCATTAAGGGCTTCTCCGTTTTTGAGTGTCCTTCAAGGGTTACAACCGCCTGCAAGAACAAAACCCATCACCAAGGTACATTCTCCAAAATGACACACAGTATGATTTTCGAAACAATAGGTGCATTCTTCATTTCTACCAGGGAGCTTGTAAGAGACCAGGCACTAATCGGAGTAGGCTCTAATCGGAGCAGGCGCTACTCGAAACGGGAACGCGCTCTACGTCGAAGCCCGAACGAGTGAGCTACGATCAGCAGCAGCTCGTGACATGCTTGATTGCTTCTTCCGGTATCATACTGTATGATTCATACAGTAGTACCTCCTCTGATATAATTCCCCGGCTGCAGCTCCTCTTCCCCGGCGTACCTCCTCCGTCAGCAATGCAAGGGAACTTCCACCGGCTTCGATGAAATCACTGTTCCACATGCTTTCTGTAAGTTACTACAGTCCTACCGAAAATACCTTCAATTGCATGGGATATAATTAAGGAAGACTGACACATGCAGCAAGC